>PVKA01019422.1:8334-23482 GCA_004027165.1 Ctenomys sociabilis | reverse complement strand
GCTTGATACTGTTTTTCTTTTCTTTTCTTTTTCTTTTTTTTGTCTTTTTGAGAGATATCTCACTTTTTTTTAACTTTTTGTGGGACCAGGGATTGAACTGAGGACCCTGCACTTGCCAGGCAAGGGTTTATTCTACTGAGCCATCTCCCCAGGCCCTCATGGACCTCATGTTAAACAATATTAATTTGATGATAATTTTTCATTTCTTTTTTATGGTAATGTTTTCTTTATTGTTGGTTTCAGTTTTATTTGTTTATTTTTAAGACAGGAGCTCACTATGCAGTTCAGGCTGACCTTGAACTCACTATGTAGCCTAGGCTGGCCTGAAACTCACAGTGATCCTCCTGCCTCAGCCTCTCAGGTCCTAGGATTATAGATACATGCCACCATATCTGGTTTCACACATGCTTTATTGCTAAGATACATCCTAAGCCTTTAATTTTCTTAGATATAATGATAGTATTATAGTCATTTAGAAAATCTTTAGTCTTGGAATGCACATGCTAAAGTATTCAAGGAGGAATGTATTATATTGACTAAATTTTGCCTTCCAATGGTCCAGTATAAATAAAGTGAGTAAGCTAGTGAGGAGCATATTTTTATGTTGGCAAAATGTTATCAACTGATGAATTTCACTGATGACTATATAATTTCACAGCTGCCATTCTTCCAACTTTTAAAGAAGATTAAAATTTTTTCAAAATAAGAACATGAAGGGAGGGCCAGTCAAATATCTCAGGGGATCAAAGCACCTACAAGCAGGCACAGAGGCCTGGGAGGTTCAAACCCTGGGCCTGCTTTGCCGCCCAGCCCCACTGAGATGGCAACTGAGACTAGGCATGGTGGCATGCGCCTGTAATCCCAGCTCTTGGGAGGCTGTAAACAAGCAGATCACTACAAGTCCTGTCTACTAGTGAGACCCTGTACACCCTGTAGATCCTTCCCTAAAAAAAACACAAAAAATAAAAGAACTTGAAGGATATTTGATAAGATAGATGGAGAAAAAATTAGGGCCCTTAGGCCACAAAAATCACTGTGAGAGAATAGAGAACAAGGAGAGAAGGTGACTGAGGCCAGAACAGGAGAAAGCCAAGAAGATTGAGAAGGAGGAGGGGAGAGGGACCAGGAAACCGCAGGGTCTCTAAAAGAATCTGTTTGAAAAAGGCCGAAGTGTCCAACAGTCTCAAATGCTGCTAAGTACAACAAGATGCCAACAGAAAAACCAAACAAGCAAACACTGGCTGTGGCAAGACCTATGTGGGTCCTTAGTGAGCTTGAGTGAATAGTAATGATGACAAGAACCGCATTTTGCTCACTTCAGGACAAGCTGAAGATGACTGAGAATAAGAATAAGGAGAAATAATTCAAATAATGAGACTTATTTGTAAAGAGAATAGGGGATCAGGAGTTGGAAGAGGGAATGGGTTCAGAGCAGGTTTCTGTTTTGTTTTGTCTATATTTTTGAATATAAGCAACATTAAGTCATGTGCCTATACCAGGGGACTGATCCAATAGAACATGAATAAGGAAGCCGGGCATGGTGGTGCACACCGGTAATCCCAGCATATAGGAGGCTGTGAGTTTGAGGCCAGCCTGAACTGCAGAGTGAAGAGGGGGCGGGATACAGAGAACAAGTAGAAGGGCTGCATTGGTGGAAGAAGATCATCTCCTCTGATTGCATTGTTTTTTGCAGGGGATCACTTACAAAGATGCCACTGAGATGACAGGAGAGGTACGAGTGTTGAGGAGAGGAAAAATAAGCAATACTATCCCAGAAAGTAAAAAATGTTGATTCTTTTAAATTATTAGCAATAAAGAATACTTTTTTGTGTGAAATTTAGGGAAGTGGACAGAATAGTCTGACAATGTTGCAGAGTCCTTTTTTTTTTTTTTTTTTTTTTTTTTTTTTTTTTTTTTTTTTCTTTTTTTTTGAGACAGGGTCTCACTATGCAGTTCAGGCTGGCCTTAAGCTCACTTTGTAGCTCAGGCTGGTCTCGAACTCACAACCATCCTCCTGCCTCAGCCTCCCTAGTGCTGGGATTACAGGCCTGCGCCACCACGCCCGGCTTAAGAGTCCTTTGAGACCTGTGGCTGTACACTGGTTCAGTGACTGTCATGTTTCTCTTACAACATGTGCTTGTTGGGACACAGGTGTAAAATAAGAGGCCAGCTTGAATTAACCAGATAGGATGAACTTTTATCATTTTACTGGCTGCTTGGAGCCTGAATCCCCCTTTTTTTTTTTCTTTAATGTATCAGAACCTTTTTTCTGTTGTCCCTCTTTTTGAATCTCTCTTCCCGCCCTAACACCTGGATCAATGGCTTAGCCCTCCTCCTCACACAGAAGCTAAAAACACCAGATACTTTCTTTGCCAGTGTTCTTTGCAGCTAGAACCGAACACATGGGCTAAGTGCAGCTGACCAGAGGTAGTGTCCTCAATTTTGAATCCAGAGATGAGAAATAAACAGAAGCTCCCTGACTAGCAATGATGAAGATGGTGGCATGAATGGCCACAGTGCTTCTGGTGGCCTCATTCCCAGGACCACCAGCAGAATTATTGCGGCATCTACCTATGCCTTTGGAATGGCAGCAGAGCTGTCTTCGTCAGACAATGAATTCTAGGATGTGGTGTCCTTTGTCATTCTTGGCCTGAACTCCAACTTACTTCTCCAGATCTCCAGGCAATTCCTTGATTTCCGATGCAATGTAAATACTTCATTATAAAATGGTATATGAATTACTATAAAACCATGGTGTTTATTTCAATTTAAATGCTCAGATTCACTTTCCTACAACAAGCATGTCCTGTAGCCTAAGTAAGAAAATATAATTGGTCCTAATAAATATATTTTACAAGTTTTAGGGCTATCTCCAATTTGTGGTTGAAGGTTACATTCCTATGAGGTTAAACAAACACAAAAAGCTTCTTGTACCCTCACAGATGGCTATCTCATGGAATCAATTTACTTCCTTCTCCTGGAATACCAGTAAACACAGGTTGAGAGGAACACTCATCACAGTGACAGGGAAGCAAACATGTACAGCTTAATCATGAATGAGATCTTTGGTGACACCTGGCTAGTCTCCCACAGTGTTAACATTCTCTTCCTTCTTGGTAAGATAATTATAACTAGAACAATACTTGCATTCTCAAATAATTCTGGCAAAAATACATTTTTTTTTTCATTGCTACAGATTGAATCCAGGGTCGTGTGCATACTGTGCAAGCACTCTATCAATGCTGGTAGGGTTTGTTTGTTTGCTTCCTTTTAAGCCAAGCCTGGATTAGTTTTGAGTCTTTAATTTAAAGCCCACATTGCTACATTCAAAATTCTAGTTGTACTTTTTCTTTTTCCTCATTCCACTGTACTGAATAGAGTAGGACCTTCAGATGATTATTGAATCAGGAAAGGTACAACGATTTTAGTTATTCTTTTAATTATGTAAGGCCCTCTTTCTTCAATGACCAGTGTAAATCTGTTCTCCAGTGGAACTCTTAACAGTGGACTATAAGAGAAAGTAAAGTAGGTGCAACCTAACATGTATATGTTAATCTGAATGCTTATTTTAGCCTACCATTCTTTCTTCCTTTGCATCTCAGGCACCCTATATTAGTTTTTGTTGCTGTGGTTGGTAGGTCGGTTCATTGGTTCACTGGTTGGTCAATTGGTTGTTGGATATTTGAGCCAGGGTTGCCCTAGCTGTGTTGCCAAGATGGTCTCCTCCACCCCCAAGATAGTCTCGAACTCATGGGCCCCAGCAGTCCTCTCTCCTCAGCCTCCCAAGTAGATGGCACAGGTGTGTACTACCCTCACAGAGAGGCATTAAATTTCACTATTGTTTTTTGCGGAACTGGGGATTGAACTCAGGCCCTTACACTTGCCAGAGAAGCACTTATTCCACTGAGCCATCTCCCTGGCCCCACTATTGTTGTTAATTTTCATCTTGTAAGGGATTAGTCTCCAATTAAAATTTGATGTCACAAAGTTAATTAGTGACTGCCTCAGAATTTTTTTGTACATCTTTATTTTTATTTATTTATTTTTTAATAAAACAATCCGACACAGTCTAGCCGTCCACAATAGTAGAGGGTTATCCACAGAAGTTGTTGACTTGAGCCATTCACAGCTCAGTATATTAATATGGCTTTACTTTATATAACTCCTTTTTATACTTTTCTGCTGGTTGGATAAGACCAAGATAAAGCAAGACTTATGTAACAAGAAATGTAACTTTTGTATCAGATAAGGTCAGTCAGGAGCCCTCAAGGTTTATTGTGTAACTCTGTACCACACTTTGTGTACCACACTTGGTCAGTGTCAGCCATGTGAATCTGTCACAGCCATTGCTTGACCAATTTGCTCTCTGTGAAAGCCTAAGAGAATGTTTTCTCTTCATGTAGCTCTCCTTAAGCATACCTTACATCATTGATCACATTCCTCTGTGGCCCCATAAGGTCCTCGATCTGAAAATTTGGAGCACAACTGAGTTACATGTTATAGAACTTGTACTATACAAGTTCTCCTATGTCCTGAGTCTTCACTGACGTTGAAAGGCTAGGGCCAAAATGTTGGCTGATCTTGCAGCCTTTCTTTTTCTCCAATTTTTGATGTACAAACTTAAGTTGTTAACCCTCCAGAAGAGAAGCTTATTATTACCCTGCAACATACACAGTTCAGTTTACCCTCATTATCTGTCTAAATATCAGACATCATAGGCATAACATGGAACACATATTTTTCCATCAAGTACTGAGATATTAAAGTTTAAGTCCTTACAGAATATGAAGAAACAAAATAAAAAAATAGGAATTAATACTTACATATATTTACATATTTAGAAATCTGTCCATATATAGCATTATAGCAGGACCTGCCTCAGAATTTTGTGTCAAGTCTGAGCCTAATTTATTAGTCGTCTGAAGGTCCTAGTCTATTAATGAAATTAGAAAAACAAGTATGATTGCAATTTTAAGTCTAGCAGGGTCGACTCAAAATTATACCCTAGCCTGGGATATGGCTCAGTGGCACAGTGCCTGCCTGACAAGCACAAGGTTGTGAGTTTGATTCCTAGTACCAGAAACCAAACAAAAAAACCTGATCAAAATTATACCCTTTTCAGGATATTCCACAGCTGCTGCCTTCTGTGAGTTTGGCTTTTATTCTAACTTAAGATCCTACCAGGTAGCAACAAAATTTTTCTATTTATGTAATGCCAGTATGGACAAACCTTGAATTAAATTCAGTGTTAAATTAATAAGAAAAACAGTTTTATTTCTTAGTTTTTAAAACCCAAAGCTTTCAAAAATGTCTATGTTATACAAAAGTTCCTTATTCAAATATCGTAAAAATGAATGATTAAATCAGTCCTGGTGGCACATTCTTGTAATTCCAGCACTCTGAAAAGCTGAGACTGGAGTATGACAAGTTTTGAGTCTAATCTGGGCAATTTAGCAAATTTATCAAGATCTTGTCTCAAAAATAAAAAAAAAAAAAAAGCTCAAGATGTAGCTCAGTGTGAAGGCCCTGGGTTCACTCCTAAGAACTGTGGAGGAAAACTGTGTTGAAAGTGGACAATTAATTGTCTTACTTGAGTCCCTCAGTAAGGAATTTGGACTTTTTTCGATGGAATTAATGGCTGTTGGGTAGGGTTAGGTAGAAAAAGCAAGAATTCCATACTAGATGCTTCTTATGGACTACATCAGACCTTTCTCCATACTAGAAATGACAGGGGCAGCTGCCAGGGCTGTTTCCAGAGATCCATAAAATGAACCATGGACTTCTTATTTCGTATTATATCTCAAAAGGCTGAAAATCTGTATATCCAATGTGGCTTCCATGCGTTATACAGATTAGCACTGGCATCCTGGTGTGCAGATCAAAACACTTCATGCAGAGCAGGCTGCACGATGTGTCCCAACAGCAGAGGGAAAGCCCTCCCTGCAGATCGGGGTCGGGATGTGCTGGGGCAACTATGATCTTTGATTCACCATATTGTGACACCTTGCAGTTTAAACTGGCCCAATCAAGCAGATTTTTCAGATTAGATTATCAACCTACCACTAACCCAACTCTCAAACCTGGACTTGTGGCCTACATGCAGATTAAAGATAAACCAATAGAGCCAGTCCATACCTCAAACAAAGAAACAGGAAACCTGATGCTCCTACCCCTACTAGAAAACCTTTGTTGGTCATATTATGAGGCAGAAGTAATGATAAGATAATCAGATCTGACCAAAATCTGGTGAGGGAGAGAGAGACAGAGGGATAGAGAATCAAAACAGTAGGCTTGAAATACATATGTATATCACTGTTTTTAGTTTTCCTTTTCTTTTTTGTCTCTTTTTTTTTTTTTTTTTTTTTTTTTTTTTTTTTTTTTTTTTTTTTTTTGTCTTTTTGAGACAGGGTCTCACTATGCAGTTCAGGCTGGCCTTAAGCTCACTTTGTAGCTCAGGCTGGTCTCGAACTCACAACAATCCTCCTGCCTCAGCCTCCCGAGTGCTGGGATTACAGGCCTGCGCTACCACGCCCGGCTTCTTTTTTGTCTTTTTGAGACAGGTTTCGCTATACAGTTCAGGATGACTTCGAGCTCTCCTTGTAGCCCAGGATGGCTTCAAACTCACAGTGATGTTTCTGCCTCAGTCTCCTGAGTGCCGGGATTATATGTATGTGCCCCCATGCCCAGCCTAGCATGAGCAATTTTAAACAAGTAATTACAATAATTAGTAAAGCATCACCAAAATATCATTAGATACTTTGGGGCCAGGAGAATAGCTCAGCCATAGAGCTCGTGCTCAGCAGTCACAACCACAACAAAAGATATTGCTATTAATAATAGAAACTCCTAGGGCTGGGTGAGGATATAGCACAGTGGTATAAGCACCTTCTTGGAAAGCACAAGGTCCAGAGTTTGATCCTGGTTAAAAAAAAAAAAAAAAAAAAAAAAAAAAGAATATCCTCAATCAGGAGATTTTTCCAGACTTCCAGTGACTAAAAATTTATTAATGAATCCAGGACTATTCTTGATCCCTTTGCACAATACTCAATAAATATTTGTTCAGAAAAATGTGTTCTACAAATTAGTGAGTGAATGAATAAAGACAGGGAAGTGGCTAACCTGCCGGGCCTTGCGTTACCTCATCCACCCCCAACACCCAGTTCACCTAAGGCCGCTTCTTATGGTTCTTAAAGACTCCTCCAGCCCTTTAGCCTCACTCTGGCTTGCCCCTCTCAGTTTATCCCCACCCATCCTTCAGGATTCGAGGGTAAATGGAATTTCTTCCAGTAAACTTCCCTGACCTATCTTCTCCCGCATCAGGGCTGGATAGGCCCTTACAGCCCTTATTATGATATTTGCAATGCTTGTGGGTCTTTGAGATTTCATCCCCTGAAGGCAGAATATAGGCCTGCAATCAGGATTCACTGAATATTTATTTGTATGAATGAACAAAAGCAAGGCTATACTTTCAGGGATCATTTCTATAGTATGCTGAATGAACAAAAACATGAAAGAATGAAACATTTAGGAAGAGTGTGAGGAGAGAGGAAGAGGGTGCAGAGAATTGAGATGTGTTATGTATGCATATCACCTCTCCAAACAGTCATTACGTATTACAAATGTGCACAATGGTTTTTTTTTTGTCTTTTTATTTATTTATTTATTGTCTTTTTGAGACAGGGTCTCACTATGCAGTTCAGGCTGGCCTTAAGCTCACTTTGTAGCTCAGGCTGGTCTCGAACTCACAACAATCCTCCTGCCTCAGCCTCCCGAGTGCTGGGATTACAGGCGTGTGCTGCCACGCCCTGATAAATAAATTGTTTTTAAGTATTTAAAAATGAATCAGTTGGATGGAGCAGGGTATTGAGTCACCAGTTTACTGTTGTCACGTCAGTAAAAGGCTCACTGCAGACTCTTCATTGAGTACGATAAACATTGCAGAAATATGTAAAGCTTCTTTTTTCTTTTTCTTTCTTTCTTTTTTTTTTTTTTTTTCTTTTTGGTGCTGGGGATTGAACCCAGGGTCTTCACACTGAGTTATAACCCTAGTCCTTTTTTGTTTTTGAAATAGGATCTCACTAAATCGTTAAATTGCGCATGCTGGGCTCGAACTTATGATCCTCCTGAGTTAGCCTCTGGGGGATGAGAGGTTGAGGGGAGATTACAGCTATGTGTCAACAAGCCTGGCTCTGCAAAATTCTTAATTGTGTGTTTGGTTTGGGTTTGGCTCCCAGCTTTTTCTGTTTGTCTGAAAGTTGGTTGGTCAGTTGATCAGTCAGTTGGTCAGTCGGTCAGTCGGTCAGTCAGTCTGTCTGTCTGTCATCTCACTTGCCCTTCTCCCTCCCTCGCTCTCTCTCTTTTTTTTTTTCTCTCCTATCAGAAGTCAGCCACACTCTGAGGCATGCCCCAGGCAGTAAGGATCTAAATCTACAAGCATGGTGAAGGTACAAGTCTTGGTCTCTTGCCCTGAGCACACAGGAAGCCAGCCAGCCACAGTTATATTTAGAGCTCTGTCACCTGAGGGGGTCATCCATTAATCAGGGCACAGTGGCAGCTGCAGCATTTCGGGAGTAAACTGAGGTGGGACAAGAAAAGTGAGGACATCAAGTGGAAAACAGGTATTGACCCCAGGCTCATTTAAGAAATCACGGGGCAAAATGAAAACACATGGCTTGTGTTACTACACCCGGAGTTGGAGGGCAAACAGAAGGAGGAACTGATTTCAGAGATTTACAGCTCCTGGCTTGTTCAGGGCAAAGCCAAAGGTCCTGACTTCAGCAGGAAGAGCCCTTAGCCTCTTGGGCCCTGTGCTGCCTTGCAGGCAGGTGGGTGCAGGGTCAAGCTCCCGAAGGCCCTTTCCTGCTGGGTGAGCTGGAGCTAAGTGAGTGGCTCTTACACTGGCTGAGGTCAGCACAAAGTGCTCTGATCACAGGACACCATCACAGGGCAGAAATAAGAAAAAAGCCAATATAGCAGGATTTTTTTTTTTCCTTCCAAATCTTCAGAGGCCTTTCTTGCCCCAGATTTACTTATCATGAGACTGCCTTGGAAGCCAGGGAATGGGCCCTCGATGATTATAGGTCCAGTTGCTTTTCCTTTTTAGATCTACAATCCAGCTTCATCTTCCTGGGGGGACCCTGGGGAAGATCTCAGTGCTTTGCTCCTCTGATTTATTCCTGATCTTGTCAATGCTGCTAGCTTCTCAAAATCAAATCTTGTGTGTTATGTTTAGATACTTATCCCTCCCTTTGGACTCATCTGAATCCCACCCTGGACTCACTTTTCCTTCTGACCTGAAACAGACTACAATTTGAAAAGTTTGGGCATAGGTATATATTCATAAGATCATCACAGCCAAGAAGATGGCTCAGTGGAATAAGCGCTTTCCTGGCAAGTGCAAGGGCCTGAGTTCAATCCCCGGTTCAGCCAAAAAAAAAAAAAAATCATCACAATAATGAACACATTCTTCATCTCCAAAATTTTCCTCCCACCTTTTATAATTGTCTCATCATCCCATTTCTCCTCACAACCCCCCAACCCATCTTCTACAACAACTACTGATCTGCTTTCTTTTACTATAATCTAGTGTGCTTTTTTTTTTTTTTTTTTTTTGCGGAACTGGGGATTGAACTCAGGTCCTTGTGCTTGTCAGGGAAGTGTTTATTCTACTGAGCCATCTCCTCAGCCCCTAGTTTGCATTTTTTGAAGTTTTATATATTTTTTATTTATATATATTTGTGGATAAACATTTAGAGGGAGCTGTATGTTTGTTTGTTTTGTTTAGTTTTTGAGACAGTCTCTAAATTGCCTAGGCTGGTCTTGAACTTGTGATCCTCCTGCCTCAGCCTCCCAAGTCTCTGAATTGTAGGTGTGCATCACTACATACAGCTTCTTTCCAGTTTTTGATTCTTTGGTGAAAGATCTGTTCAAATATTTTCACCAGCATTAATTACATTGCTATTTATCTATTTAATCTTTTTTTTTTTTTGGACAAGACTTTGTTGCATAGCCCAGACTCTCCTTGAACTCATGATCCTCTTGCCTCTGTCTCCTGAGTGCTAGGATTATAGATGTGTACACAGGGGTATAGACAAGCTAAAGAGACTATCTTCTGCATTCTCATACCTCTCCAGAGCTATGTGTATGTTAGACAAGCACTATACTACTAAGTCACACTCCCAGCCCTGTTTTCTTAGTGTTACTTTATTGTTTTTAAAGTTTTTTTGTCTTTCTGAGACAGGGTCTCACTGTGTAGTTCAGGCTGGCCTTCAACTCACTTTGTAATCCAAGGTGACCTTAAGCTCTCAGCAATCCTCCTGCCTCAGCCTCCTGAGTGCTGATATTACAGTGTGTGCCACCATGCCCAGCTATCACTACATTTTAAGAGTCCTTTTCTGCCCAAAGTAAAAAGAAAAACAAAATAAAAACCCAAAACATATTTATTTTGAACAAGACTTTATTAGATATATAATTTTCAAGTCTTGTTTCTTAGGTCATGGCTTGCCTTTTCATTCTCTTAACTGTGTCTTGCAAAGAAAAGTTTCTAACTTAAATCAGCTGTGGTGGCATACGCCTGTAACCCCAGTACTCCAGAGACTGACACAGATTTAAGGTCCGCCTAGATAATATAGTGAGTTCAAGTTTCTAATATATATGAGGCCCAATATGCTGAATTTTAATTTTTATGGACAGTGTTTTTGATACTGCCTCTGTGAAATCTTTGGTAAACCAACGGTCAGAAGGATTTTTCTCCCACATTTTCTTTTAGAAATTTTATAGTCTTAAGTTTTACAATTAGCCTTTAGTTCTATGA
Source organism: Ctenomys sociabilis (assembly GCA_004027165.1). Lineage (NCBI taxonomy): Eukaryota > Metazoa > Chordata > Mammalia > Rodentia > Ctenomyidae > Ctenomys > Ctenomys sociabilis. The sequence goes on along the minus strand of PVKA01019422.1, from coordinate 12,669 downwards.
GCCATTTTCAGTTTTTAAAATATTTGTTCATTTTGTTTCTCGATATGAATGTTTTGTGATTTCCACACTATTTGTTGAAATGACTATTTGTTCTTTTTGACTGAGTTATCTAACCATACTAAGTGTAGGTCTATTTCTGTTCCATTGACCTACTTAAAAAATGTAAGAACTATCCTTTCTCCAGTGAATTGCCTGACATGTTTATTGAAAATCATTCGATCATATCTGTAGATCTTTTTCTTGACCTATTCCTTCCACTGATATATTTGTGTTTATTTGTACTGATTAACACATAGTTTTATAATGTCTTGAATCAAGTAGTTCTAAGATCTGCAACACTGTTGTCTTCAGTGTTATTTTGGTCACTCTATCTCCTTTGTATTTCTTTCCTTTTTTTTTTTTTTTTTTTTTTTTTTTTTTTTTTTTTTTTTTTTTTTTTTTTTTTTTTTTTTTTTTTTTTTTTTTTTTTTTTTTTTTTTTTTTGTCTTTTTGAGACAGGGTCTCACTGTGCAGTTCAGGCTGGCCTTAAGTTCACTTCATAGGTCAGTTCGGTCTCAAACTCACAACAATCCTCCTGCCTCAGCCTCCTGAGTGCTAGGATTACAGGCCTGTGCCACCCCACCCGGCTTTCTCCTTTGTATTTCAACATGGATTTTAAAATCAGTTCACACCACTAAATAAAAACCCATTGGTGGGTCAGCAAGATAGCTCAGCAGACTAAAGTGCCTGCTTAGGCAAGCCTAGGGACTGAGGTTCAACCCCTGATATCACATGCTGTGCCAGCCCAGCTTCCAGGGAAGGCTGAGTCAGCCACAAAACAACAATCAAGAAAAGGGAGCCAGGGATATATAGCTCAGTGGCATAAGCGCCTGCCTAGCAAGTGCAAGGTCCTGAGCTCGATCCCTGGCACCACCAAAAAAAAAAGAAAAAAGAGACTGGGATTTTGATTGGACCCAAGTTGCTTGTGAAGACCAATTTGAGCTAGAATCAATATCTTACCATCTTATAATCTCTAGCAGTAAAAATGAAGTGTCATTTTACCCTCTAATACCACAATTGACACAGAAGATTCTGACAGCAGATGTGAATTTCTCCCCCCAGCAAGCAGAATTTGGCACTAATCACCTGTCCTTCATATGAGTTCACTTACATACTCTCTAGTTGAGATAGTATTAAACCCCACAGGTTGAAAGCTAAGTCCCAAGACTGCCTTACACACAGACAGACATATGTACATGCACATGCACTCACACCCTTTAGAAGCCAGTCACCTTTTCATGTCGTTTCACCTGTCCTTCTGATTGACCAGCTATAAATTGGGATTCAAATGATCCTTTCCTCAGGTTCAATTCTTCTGCTTGAGTGACTTGCAGACCTCAAGGGAACACATAACCATGTATACTGTTTTATTATTATTATTATTATTATTTTAAATATTTTTTTATTGTAGGGTCTTGCCACCTAGTTCAGACTCACAGAAATCCTCCTCAACCTCCCCAGCTTTGGGATTACGGGTATGTGCCATGGCGCCTGGGTTCAGGAGGTATGGCGGGCACAGGGTTCCAGGGCCAGCATGACATGTGGTACCGGAGACCAAACCCAGGTCCTTGCACTTGCCAGGCAGGCACTTAGACCAAGCTAGCTCAGCTGCTGCCAAAATGCTCGTTTCTTCTGAGGAAGCTAAGGCCACGTTGGGGTGTGTCCCTCACTTCTTCTGGTACATAGCACCCCACCAGGAAGCCCACATCATGGCATCTGTCTCCAACCTTGCCTGCATCTACTCAGCCCTTATCCTGCACGAGGATGAGGTGACCATGACGGAGGATAAGATCAATGTGCCCCTATTGAAGCGGCTGATGTCAGTGTCGAACTTTTTTGGCCTTTCTTGCTTTCTTGTTTTTGTGGAACCAGGAATTGAACTCAGGCCCTTGTGCTTACCAGGCAAGCGCTTATTCTACTGAGCCATCTCCCTGGCCCCAGCCTTGCTTGTTTTCAAAGGCCCTGGTCAACATCAACATTGGGAGTCTCATCTGCAATGTAGGGGCTGGAGGCCCTGCTTCAGCAGCGGGTGCTGCCCCTGCAGGTGGCCCTGACCCCTCCCCCACTGCTGCCCCAGCTGAGAAGAAGGTGGAAGCAAAGAAAGAAGAATCAGAGAATCTGAGGACAACATGGGCTTTGGTCTTTTCGACTAAACTTCATTTTGTAACACGTTCGATTAAAAACTGAACAGATAAAAATAATGCAAATGAGGAGATGCGTAGGGCGAGTTAGAAGGAAAGGCTGCAGAGTTTCACCATGCCATGTTTCCAGGATATCAGGGTCAGCTGTCTAGAAACTCTGAGAAACCCACTGTGTTCATGGAGACATCCTTGCAAAGACATGACTGAAGAAATGATAATTGAGTCAAAATGTGACTGGATAAAAAAGATACGACCTAATGCTAGTCTGGGTGGGGAAGCTCAGCAAGGCCTGTTTACTTCATCATTCTTGGCAGGGTTTCTCTCCCCAGGGTATGGGCAGGACCCCTCTGGAACGAGGAATCTTATGACCTACTGTCAAACCAGGGTAGGTCCCACAATTTATTTATGGCCAGCACCAATAGAGAAGACTAAGGAAATATTAGACTTCTACCACCTGCCTAAACTAAGAAAATTCTAGTTTTTATGGCCTGCCTTGGGGACTGAGCCAGGAACTGTGGATAAAAACTAAAATTTATAACATTATATATTTGGAACATACTATAGCTTTCTACTTATTTAGATGTTCTATAATTTTTCTCATCAATATACAGATCTTACACATCTTTTGTTAGATGTCAGGTGAATCCTGAGTACTTTTTTTTTTTTTTTGTCTTTTTGAGACAGGGTCTCACTATGCAGTTCAGGCTGGTCTTAAGCTCACTTTGTAGCTCAGGCTGGTCTCGAACTCACAACAATCCTCCTGCCTCAGCCTCCCAAGTGCTGGGATTACAAGCATGTGCCACCACGCCCGGCGGTAAATACTTTTAAAAAATAATAATATTTATGATAAGATAGTGATAGACCATTTTAATTTGCATTTTCCTGACTACCAATGAGGCTAAGTATATTTCCAGCTGTAACGGCCACTTGAATTTCAAAAAGAAAATACACAAGGCTCTGAGTTTGATTCCCAGTACCAAAATAAATTTTTAAAAAAGACAAGAAAAAATTAATATGACTTTTGCCAATTTTTTTCCTATTTGTTTCATTTTTTCCATGTTGATTTATATTAGTTTTTTTATACCCCCCCCCCCCCCGTGGTACCAGGGATTGAATTCAGGACCTTGCATTTGCCACACAAGTGCTTATCCTACTCAGTCATCTCCCTGGCTCCATATTAGTTTTTTTTTTTTTTTTTTTTGTCTTTTTGAGACAGGGTCTCACTATGCAGTTCGGGCTGGCCTTAAGCTCACTTTGTAGCTCAGGCTGGTCTCGAACTCACAACAATCCTCCTGCCTCAGCCTCCTGAGTGCTGGGATTACAGGCCTGCGCCACCACGCCCGGCTTCCATATTAGTTTTTATACAGAGAAGAAAGCAATTCTTGTCAGATAGCATAGATATAGATATTTTCCACGGCTTGTCTTTTGTCTTTCAGATTTGTACTACTACCCCATTCCTATAATGTAGCTCATTCTTACTTTTCTGTGAATTAGTTTCCCTTAACATGTTGCATTTTTCTCCAAATTCTTTGTCACTAGAAATATATACTTTCTTTTGCAATTGTCTTCTAACTAGAAGATAACTATGAAAGTACAAATAGATCTGTTTTATTTACTTCCTTATCCCCCAAGCATCAAAAACAGTGCTTAATGCATGGCCAGCCATGCATTATGAGCGAGAGAGATTAATCTTTTTTTTTTTTTTTTAATCTTTTTGAGATAGGGTCTCACTATGTAGTTCAGGCTGGGCTTGAGCTCATTTTATAGCTCAGGGCTGGTCTCAAACTTGTCTCCTGCCTTAGCCTCCCTAGTGCTGGGATTCCAGGTATGTGCCACCACACTACTTAATCTGTTTCAATGCTTTTTGTTTCCATTAAAATGATCACATCTTCCATTATGGTTGCTGACCTTACAATATATTTAGAACAGCTGGTCAGATAGCTCAGTGGACTAAAGAGCCTGCTTAGGCAGGCACAGGGGCCAGGGTTCAATCCCCAGCATGCTGTGCCAACCTCTCCATCCCTGGGGTATGCTGAGATGGTGACTGAGACTGAGTCTGGTGGTGCCATGCACTTGGGAGGCTGAAAACAGGAGAATCACTGCGAGTCCAATCTGTGTAGTGAGATGCTAGAGACCCTGCACTAAATGCATATAT
>PVKA01019421.1:0-42101 GCA_004027165.1 Ctenomys sociabilis | reverse complement strand
TAAATGAAAAACTAGAAAAGATATATAAAAGAAATACAAGATGGGTCAGCCAGATAGCTCAGTGGACTAAAGCGCCTGCTTAGGCAGTGACAGCAACTGGGGTTCAATCCCTGGCTTGCCACACCAGCCCCAAACCTGGGGCATATTGAGATGGTGACTGAGACTGGGCACAGTGGCACACACCTGCAATCCCAGTGCTTGGGAGGCTAAAAACAGGAGGATCACTATGAGTCCAATCTGTGTAGTGAGACCCTGGATTAAATATATTTTTTAAAAAAAGAAGGGTCAGTGGATTAAAGCACCTACAAGCAGGCAAAGAGGCTAGAGGTTCAATCCCTGGGCCTGCTGTGCTGGCCCTGTCACTGGGGCAAGCTGAAACGGCAACTGAGACTTGGCATGGTGACACAAACCTGTAATCCCAACACTTGGTAGGCTGTAAACAGGCAGATCACTATGCATCCGATCTAGCAGTGAGACCCTGAACCCCCTATAGCCCCTTCACTAAAATACAAAAAAATAAAGTTGATATTGTTATACTTTAATACAAACCCCTCAGAAAAATGGAACATTCAGAAATACTATGATTTTTAAGATATAAAAAGTTATAAGTAGCTAAAACATTAAAGAAAATACCTATTTTAACAGTAATGAAATGTAGACAAAAATGCTACTTGTGGGGCCAGGGAGATGACTCAATAGAACAAGCACTTCCCTGACAAGTACAAGGGCTTGAGTTCAATCCCCGGTTCCGCCAAAAAAAAGAAAAATGCTACTTGTATGTAATACCAAAATGACAATTATTAAGTAATAATGCCTAGTTTGGGCAGCAAGTTGGAGACAAGCTTATATGCAAGAAGCCCTAGCAGTAGGTATCTCCAACAACTCTTAGAAAAGTAGTCTAAGAAATACATGATTTCTACGCTTGTAAAAAATAATAGATGAGGGCTGGGGAGATGGCTCAGTGGAATAAACGCTTCCCTGACAAGGGCCTGAGTTCAACCCCCGGTTCCACCAAAAAAAAAAAAAGACAGATGTACACCTACATATTAAGAAAAGGATTAGTGATGAGTTCTGTACTTTCTTTTCTTTCCTATACTGAATATGCACTCCTTGGCAATGCAGGGTAACTCTCAGAGAAGGACCTAACTTATAAAAGAACTACATGTTGAAAGACAGAAGTCTAAAATTTAGATCTCATTTGATTTGATAAAAAGCATCCTTTCCTACTTGTAATTCATTGGAAATAACTTTAGTACTGTACTTTAAGGCTGAATAAAACTTGCAGATTTCAAAATTTATATATATCAAAATGAGTAGGAATATACTGCATATCAAATTATCTATTATCATAAGCAAATGAATAATATTCTTACTTGAAAAATGCAATGAGAAGATTAACCATAATTATATACTGCACAAAGAGGTAGACTGCTTGAAGAAATGGAGTCAACCATGTCCCAGGACCACAGAGTTTAGGAACAGCGGAATCATTTGCACACACTTGAGGAAGAAAAAGAAGAAAAGTCTTAAACTGCCATTAATCAATGTCCGTCTGTTTATTTTACTTAAAGAAGTTTGGATCACACACGATTCCAGTGACCACCTATGGATAGGCAGCCATAAGAACTCCTAACAACTTAAACTCAATCAACAGAAAAGGGTTTCTTAGGGACATGGGTGTTTCATGTTCTGCCACTATACAAAGAAGTCTGTTTTGATGTTGGGTATTCTCTTTAAGGCTGGGTTTTAACCTGAGAAACATTAAGAAGGATAATGTTCTTGGATTCTGCCATACCATTATCCACAATTACATTTGTGTAAAAAGGTTATCAGAACCTCTGAAGTACAAATTCTGTATTTTCATGTATATAAACATAACTGAGTTTAATATGTCAAAAAAAACAGGATTGGAGAAGTGGTAATGTGATTTCAAATGTATGCTAACTAGATCTGAACTCTGGTTTTCACGATCTTTACTCTGCCGTTTTTGTGAATGAAAATACAAATAAAAAAACAGCTTTAATACCTAATATAGCACTGGTAAGAGTAGATATTGAGATAGGACAAAGATTACAATGAAATCATTGTGAGGTAGTAACAATTCCATTATACATATTTATAATGCCAGGCATGGAGGCATATGCTTGTAATACTATTACTTGGGAGGCTGAGGCATAAAAATCACCCCAAGCTTGAGGCTAGCCTAGGCTACACAGTGAGTTCAAGGTCAGCCTAGATTATACAGCAAGACTGTTTCTTATCTCTTCTCAGCCTTCTGACTAAGATCAAATGAAGACTGTCTCAAAAACCCAAAAATTAAATAATACTTATACTTAGCAGTTAATGCTTGTTTTAAAATATACCTATCATTGGAATTCTCATCAGTGTGTTATTAGTCCATTGAATGATTTTACATGAAAACTGATGTTAATGAGTTCATTTTACTCCTAAGAATTAAAATGTAAATAGTAACAAAACTGTCCAAGGTTGAACAGGTAGTGGTTATTAATTAGCTTATCCATACAAAGTACTCAAAAATTTTGACAGAAACCTGAAATCAGTCATGTCCTATAAAACCCAACACTGTGTGCACACCAACATTTCCAGAGGATCAGCCTTTCTGTCACTCACACTGCCTGACTCCTCACTTTTCAGTCGACCTCACTGGCCTGAACACATATCTCCTATCTCCTGGTAGTAAGCCCTCAGAGACAAAACACAGAAGCCACTTGAGCTAATGAGATAAGACAGGTTCAAAAAGGGGTATCTGTGGAAGAGGGCTCCTTCGACAATTCCCATGGATAAACAGTATCCTTTCTTCCCATTTTGAAAGTCTTCCTAAGGAAACCTATATAAACCAGACATGTCCACTACAATCAATGAGAAAAAAAAGGAACAAGGGTCCTTAACTACAAACTCAACAACCTTTCCTAAGACTAGCCTACCTCGGAACTTTCTGCTATGTGATTTAATAAATGTCCACATTATTTAAGCAAATATAGGCCAGATTCCCATTATTTGTAATGGAAAAAATTCTAAAACGTAGGTTTGCCAGTTAATTTTTGTTTCTTTTGGAGTTAACTAATGTAGATGGGGCCTTAGGTTTTAAGTTTGACTTTGAATAACATGCAATTTTACTTTAATACAAGAATGACTTTAAAATGTAACCAAAAAATGATTCTGTAAACATAAACAATTACCATCAATTTCATATGCATAGACTTCACCAAAAATCATCCAGTATGGATGAAAAACTATATCTTTAGCAAGGGTCCAAGATGGTGCTTCATGAGGATAAAGAATTGCCTTTCTGGGAACACCAAAACTAAGTAACACAAGAGCCATAATCACTACAATATAGAACATATTGGCCACCTGTAAAAAAAAAAAAAAAAAAAAAAGATGTTACAATACAAACTAAACACCTAACAAAGTTTCACCTTAAAATATTTCTAATATTCCACAGGTAATTAAAACTTCTGATTTCCTTTCTATTTTCAATAACAGCATTAAGAGAAATCCCACCACTACACAAACTCTAACATTAGGGAGACTGCACTGTTTTGTTTTTGGTGCTGAGGACTGAACCCAAGGCTTCTAGCTTGCTAGGTAAGCATTCTACCGCTGAGCCAAATCCCCAGTCCTAAGTGTATATTAAAAAAAAAAAAAAAAAAAAAAAAAAAAAAAAATTTATGACCTGGGGATATAGCTCAGTGGTAGAGCACTTGCCTAGCATGTGTTCAATCCCTGGCACTGTAAAATCAAATCACACCAAAATAAAAGAACTTTCTGTCTATAATTAACTGTATCATTGATTCAAACTGTGATTTATCGATATGCAGGGTACATAAATTCTTTCAAAAATATAGGTACACATGCAAATGTCCATGAGCCCCTTTCATAATATCTCTACTATTGCAGTGAGGTGCAGACTCTTTCCCACCTTCCCTTTGTAACTGGCCTCTGCTCACTATTCTCCACTCATCCTAACCCTAACATTCTCCCATGGAGTATGAATGATCTATTAGGAACAAAACCAAACAACACATAGATTCATCAGGACAGGCACTGAAATGTAAGTGATACTAACATATGAGGGAAGCTTTGGAAAGTCAGATAGTCTGAAATTCTTTAATTTCAACAAAATTGAAAAGGAGATAAACTGAAAAATTCACCTAATAATTTTTGTTAATTTACAATGTAAATTTGGACTTCCTTACAAAAGAACTCAGGAAATTAAAATACTGTTTTAATTTCTATCCTTAATTCCTATTTGTTTAGGCATATAATTCCTATATATTTAGGCATATATCTAGCAAAGTGAATGCTTTTCAGGCTACAGATACATAGTATTTATCCATGAATAATAACCTCACTGGGGAGAATAGCCCAGAAAGGCCAAAAGAGAACATTTACAATACATCTATACTTTAATCCACTGTGAAAAATAATTATAATACTAAAACAATCTGAAAGAAATGAACATTTTCACATATTCTAAAAATAAGTATATAATGACAATGAAAAATGGAAAGCAGGAAAATCAAAGGCTTTCCATTAAATTTGAGGGACAGGAGTGTTCACATCTATCTTACACTCCAGAGAACAGATAACATCCTGCTCTTAAAAGATGCTTTTGCAGAGCTCTCTTGTCCTGTGAGCTGTAATATTCCATATTTATTAGTTTACTCAATAAATGATACCATTAGATAAAAATCTGCTAGAATTTCCTAAAATATCTTATGCAGGATGATAAAATTATCAAAAATAACCACTGGGTGAAAAGAATAAAAATAGAGAAGTGTGGTTTCATAAAGTTCAGGGCAACAGACTGAGAGTTATTACACTGTCTTACATAGCACAGAATAATAAACATTGAAAAGTACTAGCTTAGTAATTATAATTTTTAAAATTTATAATGTTAAGGATAATAAAAATCTTAATATAACTCTCAAAATAGAGGAGATATTCAGTATTTTTAGTTTTTTTTTCCCTAAATTTAGAATTACTTTAGTCATCCAACCAACACATCTTCACTAAAGAGAATGTGGTACATGAAGGCCCTATGCAAGATACTAGAGAATCAGATGTGACCAAAACTAAATAAAGTTCCTACTGCAAAGAGTTTATAATCTAAGGAAAAGGTTAAGTAATCCAGTAAGAACATAGGTGCAAACTTGAACAAACAGTATGAAGGGAAAGAGTCCCAGCATGAAGGGCATAAAGGGAAACAGTACAAAGGGAAATAAGTGCCAGAAGGGGACATGGCAGACAAACCAAATCTAGCTAGAGGAGACCAAAAACAAGTCTCCTGGGAAAAAAAAGTTGCAATTGTGATCTGAAGGATAAATATTAAGGTGATCTGTCAAAAAAAACTAAGGGTATAATTGTAGATGAGGGTTAGCTATTCTCGTAGTAGCTATGTGAAAAGATTTTTGAGGCAGACCCTGGTATGTGGCCCAGACTATTCTCAAACTCCTGAACTCAAGAGCCCCCAAAAGCTGGGATTAAAGGTGTACACCACTGTGCTAGCACAAAAAAAAAGGGGGTGGGAGTATACACTGGGCAGACTTTATGTGCACCAATCCCTTGCAGCAATTTGAAAAAAAAAAAAAAAAACACTGAAATTTTTTTAAAGTGGGAAAGTGACACATTCAGATTTGCATTTTCCAATAATCACTCCAGCTATATTATATAGATGAAAGACAAGCCACAGGATGGTTGTAAGGAAATGTATTTTGTGACTACTCAAAGTATATATGAGGTGGTTTGATAAAGACAACAGTAAAGATGAGAAAAACACATGCAGACAACTTCGTACTTTGCACTCCAATGCCAAACACTCATAAAAGTAGCACTTTATTTCAAGGTAATATAAACAAAATGGTCTAAGCTTTTCTTAAACTTTAAAAAGTTAGTAAGATACCCTTTAAGGAAAAAAAGACTTGGAATCCAAGGAAAATAAACTACACTAACAACACACTTTTATGATTTTTAAGAAACAATAAAACCCACAAGTATTTGCAGATGCCTCTCAACTTACCATTTTTCCAATCATCATTACATAAGGTCCTGCCTGTTGATTTACAGCTAGAAAATCTAGCAAACGCACATACCAAAATATTATGTTAAGACAGTAAATTAATCTTCCAGCCACAAAAACATGATTATCATAGGCATTCTCAAAATTCCATTTTGCTCCAAATCTCAGTCCAAATCCAATGAAGAAAGAAATTATGGCAATTGTATCAGTGATATTGAAATAATCACTAAACCACACTTTAATCTTCTGGCTTATTTTTCCAGCCTCAGACATAAAGATCTAAAGATTTAAAAAGAACAAAAAAATTTAATCAATTTCTTATTAAAACATATACTGTACTCAATTATAACACATAAGAATGTTAACTATTTTATTATTTCAAAATATTTTTGTTATTTTGGCATTTTGATGATCCATAGTCACCAAACACTAAGATAGCAGAGATAAGTATATCTTACAAATAAATGAGCTGCTCAAGTAAAGTCACCCAACAAAGACGGTGACAATCTTATATTACAACATAGTTCTCCAGAAATTCTTTAGAAAAGTTGCTTTACTTAGAATCAAAGTCTACGGCCATACCACTCTGAATACACCCAATCTTGTCCAATCTCAGAAGCTAAGCAGGGTCGGGCATGGTTAGTACTTGGATGGGAGAATCAAAGCAGTACTTGACTATTGTAGTGTTTTCCAAATTTATACAGCAGTTTAGCGACTAGATGTCTTATACAGCAGTTAGTAAGTTAGATAGCTATGTTTATCTAACTTATTTAAAATACAAACAATTACTCAAACATAAGAATCATGGGCCAGGGAGATAGCTCAGTAGAAGGGCCTGAGTTCAATCCTTGGTTCCACCAAAAAAGAAAACATAAGAATCAGCAATCAGAAGTACTTATAAAATAAATCTGTGTAACAGCTAAGTGGACATTAAGTACCCTGTTCTCTATTTTGCAATTTTATATGTTCTCTAAATGTGCAGCAGAAACACAAATACAAAAAATATTTATGCAAGTGCATTCATTATACAATAACATTTATATAGCTGCCTGTTTAAACAGAAAAGATAAAAATATATTTAAGGCTCAAAACATCTTTCCCAAAATCAAGGCATTAGAAAATTTACAATTTAAAATGGAAATTGAGAGGATAGGTAAATCCAAATAATAGCTAGTGGGCAATACAGTACATTTCAGTGAGCAGCACAATACCTCAAGCAAAATGAAACCCTACTTACCAAGCTATAAGGATATTTAATACTTTTGGAAGAGTGGGAGAAAACAAAACTATGAATGCTGAAGAAATATAATAAAATCTAGGCTAAGTCAGAGACAGAAAAATGACATACCTCACGTACTTTCTCAATAGCATAGGTAAAAATGTAAGCAATAACAATCCATTCTTGAACTGAAGGTAAGCGTTCCATTTGTACAAGAACAACAAATGTATAAAGCATCAGAAATCCTAAATACGCCAACTAATAAAAAAGAAAGGGTACATAAATAAAACTATTACAAAAGAAAACATTGTGGACAATTATATATACACAAAAAAGGATCTAAACTATGGCAGGTGAAAGGAGGAGGAAAGGGTAAAACAAAAGGATAGAGGAAAAGGAGGAGAGGAGACACTCCTGCGGCCACGTGGGTTGGCTGTTATTTTAAGTACCTTTCATATGGATGCAAATGTAAGAAACCTACGTTTCTATTAGTAGTGAAAGAATTTGGCATTCAATTCACTGAGATTTGTATTACCAGTATCTAGCAAGGAGAAGCATTCACTGTAAGAGGGAAGTTAATAAACTAATCTCAGGACAACAGGCCCCGTGTGGATGAGAAAGCAATAGCTGAAGTTTCTCAAATGTCCATTATAGCACAAAGCCAAGTGTACACTTTGGCATATGTCTGATGTTCATGAAAATAACAAAATGAAAATTCCTTAAGAATTTTTTTTGGAGCTGGGTGTAGTGGTGCAAACCTGTAATCCCAGCACTTGGTAAAAACTGAGGCAGGAGGATCGCTGCGAGTTCAAGACCAGCCTGGGCTACAAAGTGAGCTCAAGACCAGCCTGAACTGCATAGTGAGACCCTGTCTCAAAAAAGAAAAATTTTTCCTGGGAGTAAAAGTTCATTCACTCAGACTCCACCTCATTAAAAGCAAAGTGAGTTTATGGTTTGTCGGGAGCAACCTGGAAAGTGACATCATCAAGACAGCCACCTACAAGTTTCTAGTGCTCATGGACCTTGTCCCAGCAAAAACAACCCAAATAGTAAATTATGTTAACAACTAGTCAATAGGTGAGTCCATCCTCTCTGAATACATACTCTTTAATCTGCTAGAAGCTCCACTTTTCCATAAAGCAAGACAAAGTCAATGTGGCAAGTAACCCAGAACATAAATAAAATCAGCTACTTATAAATGAAGCCATAGCAAACAGGACTATTTTAAAAAAACTTTTGTGGATTATCCGTAAAATCTTAAAAGCACAACAAAACTATAATTGTATACTTGAGTTTCTTTTGGTCAACACCTCACTTCTTAAAAGCAGCTATCCACTTATAAATGCCTATCTTTACCGTATTTTTAAAATAAAATTTATTTCCAAATAGAACTCAGATTTGGTATTTACAGTTCTAGATGTCAGCAACTTGGATAAAACAAAGTCAAGCTTACTGCTTTCCTAAAAGAAACATGCTTTTGTGATTTAAGTTGCAAAAAATACTACAATCTAGAATAAAGGTCCCCAAAACATTAAAAATAAAAACAAAAACACTATGCTTTCCCAAGCGCAAGTGTGAACACACAAAATCATGTACATGCAATTCAAAAACATACCGTGTTAAACCAGAACTTTACAATTGGTGCATGATAAAAGGCATAAAACTTGCGTGTGATTGGAAGCTTCTTTGATTTTATATGTATTTCCATTTCATTCTTTCCTTCATTACTGTCCAAAATCTTTACTTCTTTAAATACCTCCTAAAATTTTAAAATATGCATTCATTATTCTACTCATAACAAACATACATTGACTTTAAAAATTTTCCTCCTCTTACCATGGGAATTTCTTCTGTTATGTTTTGAAAGTTGTTTTCACTGTCTTCCATTGTCATCTGATGAGCATCTTGAGATTGTGGGATATGGGACATTTCAGCCTTGGTTTTATATTCTAACATTAATATGGCAGGTGGAACTAAAATGCTTAATATGACCTATAATTTTTAGAAACAAATTTGTTTTAAAATCAGTAAAAAAGCAAAGAAACATAATTGTTACTTTTCCCCAGAAATGGAAACAAAATACAAAAAACCCAAAACCACTGTCTTTTTAATATACTTTATTTAGAAGCCCAAGATCAACTGCCTTAAAGAAGAAAACACTGAAGTACTGATAAATGAGGGCTGAGTAAATTCAACAGATATGTCCTTTAAATAGAAAACAATTTTTGCAGAAAAATATTTTTGAGCAAAACTCAAGCACTGTGAAGGCACTATGTACTTGATTTTATCCTGTCTCTTTGCAAGTGTTCCATATCATAACATGATTACTCAGCTCAGGCCTCTATCAACAAGGATTTCTAAAATTTTACATTACTACTTGCAAAGTCCTAAAGAAGGAAGAAATTATAAGATGCTGTTTGTTCCTTCACTAGTATTTTTAGTACATGATTAGTATTTGTTATCCACTTATAATGGTCAATGGTTAAACCACTTGCCTGATTTCTGAATTCTACATTTCTGACATTAAAAAAAGATATGAGAGAATATAAAGGGAATTTTAAAGCAGTATCTTTCACTGTAACAAAACTGAAAAGACAGCCAGGGAGATGGCTCAGTGGAATAAGTGCTTCCCTAGCAAGCACAAGGGCCTGAGTTCAATCCCTGGTTCCGCCAAAAAAAAACTCAAGGGATCAGCCATTTTGGCCAATATTTTTTTAAAAAAAACTCAAGGGATCAGCCATTTTGGCCAATATATATTTTTTTAATGTATTCAGTACAGGGTCTACAGGGTCTCACTGCGTAGATCAAACTCAAGTGATTCTCCTGTTTTCAGCTTCCCAAGCACTGGGATAATAGGCGCACGCTACCATGCCCAGTCTCAATTGGTCTCAGCGTGCCCTGGGGATCAAACCTGGACTACTATGCTCTGCCTAAGTAGGCACTTTAGAGTCTGGAGTTTTAAAATTTGAAAATCAGTAGTTTTTTCTCAAACAATCATTCTTTTCATTATTGAATACCAAACAGTGTTTTCACTGTAGTCCTTGTGTAGGACTACACAAGGAGGGCAACCATTCCACACATAGGACAGCATTCCAGGAGGAAAGAAGGGAATGCTATGCCACTTGGATGAGAAGCCACCTCCCACCCCCAACTAAGTAACTTTACTATGTATCTAACACTGATTTCTCTATTCCCAGCACCCAGTCACTTGAGAGGCCAATTATTTCTAAGGTATACCTTATACCATGAATTCTTCCTCATATTCAGCCTTCCCATCCACATATCAGATAACAACATTTGAGTACAGGTGTGGGCTACAAAAGGTCTGAGTCTTGAAGAAACTGCTAACTTGAGGCAAGTGGAATTACTCCAGTTTTTCAGTTCATAAGTGAGTAATTTCATAGCCATGGTTTCATCTTGTCTGAAGGATTGTTCTAGTAATTCAACTGCTAGTTGACCAAAATCACTACAAAAAGAAAAGCCAAAATATATTCAGATTAATAGATCTGCAGTGATTGATTATTGTTTAGGTTTTCTGTGCAATGCTGCAGGCTAAACCCTGGGCAAGCACGCTACTACTGAGTTAGATATCCCCAGCCCACAAATTACAGTTTTAATCAACTAATTTAAAATTCTCTCATAAAATGTCTTAATTTTTAGTATTTTTATATAGCCTTATGGAACTAGGAGTTCAGACATCTACATCTATGTGAAAATCAAAATATTGAAATATGTTACATTAAGTGTGGAATTGAAAAGGTATATCCAGAGCATTGTTTTCTAGTCTTGGAAACACAGGAAATGTAAATTAACAATGCTGCAGTGTTCTGATCAAAAACATTTCTATATTGCTTTTCCAAACATAGAAAAGATGGCATGCCAAGAGGAGCAGTAGTGTGCCTGGTACAACCTAATGAGAAATGCTGAAATCATCAAAGCTCACTAAGCAGCCACCAGACCCCTGTAGGAGTGACTGTCAGGAATAGCTGTTACTCTCCCACACACAGCCCATCTGGAGACAGAGAAGTCCAAGTATCTGTTAAAAAACTTCCACAAATTCATTTCCAGATTAGTATGACAATACTGCCCTACATGTACTTTATATAGCATAAGCTATGTGAACAATTTAATTCCTTCACGTATGTGAGTCCATTATCCCCAAATTGAAATCAATCCATTTTCTTGGAACATGCTTCAAACAAATCTTTTTTCCCGCTCACCATTCTAACTGTAATTCTTCTAACTGCTACAAGTACAATTATTAAGCTGACTTCTGGGATACTTTCTTGAACTGCAAACAGTAATGATATCTCTTTCACGTACACAGGTAAAAATTTCCACATTTTTAGAAATAGCTCATATACTTAAAAGTAATTCTCTTAGCTGTATCATAAATGTTATATACACACATATCATTGAACATTTTCTGTGTGTGTATGTGTGTGTGTGTGTGTGTGTATATATATATATATATATATATTTTTTTTTTTTTAAAGTGCTTTGAAATGATAAAAGATCACTTACTTAGAATATTGCTTCAATTCTTCTGAGGTATCATCCACCAGGTCACTCTGCTTTGCTTCATATGCCATTGAACGATAGATCTTACAAGCAACTAATGCCTTAGCCATTGACTCTTCACCATGCTGCCACAGAAAACGGGCCATGACCTGCCTCTTCATAAGGCAAGCCCAAATCAACAGTTCATTCAGTGGATATGGAAAGCGCTTGGTTTCTGGGTCATCAATATCTACAATATCATCTTTGGTTCTTTTCTTCTTTCCTTCTTCTACAGCTGTATCAATCTTTAAGGAAAAATAAATGTAATAAGCTCACTGTATCAAGGCAAATGATACTTAAATTAGTAAATGTGTACAAAACTGCTTTTTCTCTCTATTTTTCCACTTTATACAACTCACTCATAACAGAAAGCATAAAGTTGATAAATTTTATTTTGCAATACCAGGGAATGAACCATGGCCTCACAAAATGCTAGGAAAGTACCCTATTCCTGAGCTATGTCCCAGCCTTTTAAATTTTGTGTGTGTGTGTGTGTGTGTGTGTGTGTGTGTGTATGTTTGTGTGGAATCGAACTCAAGACCTTGTGCTTGTTGGTCAGGTGTTATGCAACTGAGCTATCTCCCTAGCCCAGCCATTTTTAAAATTCTGAGACAAGGTCTCATCTACGCTGCTCAGATTGATTTCAAATTTGGAATAATCTTGCCTCAGCCTAAGTAGATGGGATACTAGTATATGTCAACACTAATTTTAAACTTTATTTTTATTATAGCTCATAAATTATTTTATAAAAATGCCATTTCCAACTGGGAATGGGAGTGCACATTTGTTTGTAATCCCAGCACTCTGGGAGATGACGGTAGAAGAATAGTAAGCTGAAGTCCAGCTTGGGCAACTTAGCAAGACATTGCCTCAAAGTAAAAAAACAAGGGCTGGCCAAATAGCTCAGCAGATCAAGAGGTTCAATTCCTGGGCCAGCCATGCTGGCCTCACCCCTGGGCACACTGAGATAGCAATTGAGACTGGCACGGTGGCACACACCTGTAATCCTAACGCTTAGGAGGCTATAAACAGGAGGATCACTACACATCTGATCTACTAGTGAGACCCTGAACACACTGTAGACCCTTCACTAACAAATACAAAAAAAAGAAAAAAACAAGCTGGACATGGTGGTACAATCCTGTAATGCCAGTATTCAGGAGGCTGAGTAGAAGGATTTCTCTAAGTTCAAGGCCAGCTTGGGTTACAAAGTGAATTCAAAGCCAGCTTGAACTACATAGTGAAACCCTATCTCAAAAAGACATAATCAAAATTAAAAAACAAACAAAATGAAAATTGCTGGGGATATAATATGAGCATGAAGGCCATGGGTTCATCCCTAGCACTATTCCACCAATAGCCATTTCATACAAAGTACCTGAAAATGCCTGTAATAAATGTTTTCTAAGACTGGAGAAAGTGCATATTTCAACTATTATCTAAGAAAACAAATTTTTATAAGAAGCTTAGATAATACTTTGTTGTACATATTAACTAAGTGAAAATGGAATGAATTAAAACTTTGAAATTTGATTATACACAGCTAAATATGAAAAGCTTACTATAATTAACTCAGTATCTCTGCATATAAGAAAATGAAGATTTAAAGATATAAATTATCCAAAAATAATTTCAATACTAAGTAATTAGAATAAAATCAAAATCCAGTAGGAGTTTATATTAGTATATTTTTGGTAAGCTCAATCAATGATTTGCTCTTCAATTAGCCAAAAGGCTGAGAAGCAATCAAAACATTTTCTTCAAAATAACAAAAAAAAATTTGGGCCAGGGAGATGGCTCCGCAGAATAAGTGCTTACCAGGCATGCACAAGGGCCTGAGTTCAATCCCCAGTTCCACCAAAAAAAAAAAAAAAAAATCTGTAAAATAACAAACATACATACCTTTGGTCTGTAGGGCTGTGCTGTTTTAATAAAATGATTATGTCTCATTTTCTCCTTCTTATCTGCTCTATTGCCAAAAGATTCATGACTCTTTCTCAACTGTGGAGTGCTGCTAGAGGTATTCCGGCCAGATCTCTGAAAATCAGAGCTTATTAACTTTCATGACTTCAATATGCTGACATTATAAAAATTCCACTATACTTATTTATGTGTATGCAAATATGTATGCATGCACACAATCAAAATATTACTGGCTTAGGATTTCAATTATGACGTTTTTGAGACCAATCTTCCTACCTTAGCCCTTTAAACAGATATTCATCACCATGGCCAGCTTATAAAATATTTCCAATTACTCTTGGTTGAAACCTCATATACAAAAGATACTACATTCACCAGATTTAACATTTAAAATGCATAGATTAACTTTAAAACACATACAAAAACTCCCCCCCCAAATTCTACATACCCGATTATTTCCACCAAGACTGTTATATATTAATCGGAAACGTTTCCGAGTATAGGTGCATCTATAGGTTCCTCCCATGAGATATTCAATAACGAGTCCTATATCAATCAGTGTGATCTTATATCCTGGAGGAAGATTTCCCTACAAACAAAAATTAGTTTTAAACATGTCAATACTACCATGCTAAACTGTTTTCTTATTAGAAGCTGGGATTGTCACACTATACATACATACATGCATACTTTTTTGGGTTGGTACTGAAGATGGAACCCAGGGCCTCACACATGCTAGGCAAGCACTCTACCACTCAGCTATATTCCTGGCCTTTTTCATTCTGAGACAGGGATCCTTCAATTGGCAAGGCTGGCAGCCAGTTTCCTCCACCTCTGAGTAGCTGGGATCACAGGCATGTGCTACTATGCTATGCTGCCAGACTTCTCTATTCCCCCTTTTTTTTTTTTTTTGGTGGAATCAGGGATTGAACTCAGGCCCTTGCAATTGCCAGGGAAGCGTTTATTTTACTGAGCCATCTCCCCAGCCCTCTCTCCTTTTGTGAAAAGACAGAATTTGGAGGTTTTGAAACTTGAAAGAAATGTAACCCGAAGTAGGAAGATAACTTGGTTTCTCCACTGCCCTAAAACCTTATAAATAGCATCAACAGAATTAGCAGAGCCTATGTTTCATTTTCATGAATTACATATCATAAAAAACATTTTCCTATAAGAAATACTATGTGTTTATTGTATTTCCAGACTGGTCCAGAAATACCAATATTCTTTAACAAAAATCATTCATGCTGTATCACAGGTCACATTTTCATATCTTTGTCTAAGATTATACATTTACACTTGGGCAAGAATCAACTTGCAAATGAACTTTTTGAGGCCACTTGAGTATGTAAATACTACTCTAAAGCCTAAAGAAGCTTAATCCATCAGTGTAATTCTGCCCTCTCACCACTTCCATCCTTCCTATTTTCTTCATCACTGATCTCGGATCTCTCTCCCCTCCCCTCTCCTCTTCTCCCTCTCCTCTCTCTCTGTCCTGCTAAATGTATTTGGCATAGGGTCTCACTTTGCAGCTCAGACCTGTAGTGATCCTCCTGCTTCCAGCCTCCTCAGCCCTGGGATTACAGCCATGTACCACCACACCCAGTCTTAATCACTGGCTCAATGTGCTCGGGTATGGGGCCAGCGTGGCATGTGGTGATGGGGACTGAACCCCAGTCCCTGTGCTTGCCAAAGCAGGAACTTAAGTCTGCTCAGCTATCTCACCGGCCCATACCAATTTCTGAGGGTTTTTTTTTTTTTTTGTATTTTTTGTACAGGGTCTACAGGGTTTCACTATGTAGATCAGACTCGTAGTGATCCTCCTGTTTACAGTCTCCCAAGTGCTAGGATTATAAGCAGGTACTACCATGCTCACTCAGTGTCTCAGTATACCCCGGGGGTGAGGCAGCACGCAGGCCCGGGGAACCCCGGTGCTTTAATCCACTGAGCTATTTAGGTGGCTCTCTGAACATAATTTTTAATCTTCCTTTTTTGAGAAAGCATCATGCTTTATAACCTGAGACAGCTCAAATTCATGATCCTCTTTGCCTTTGCCTCCCCAAACTATTATTCTGTTACATGCTTGTATCTTTAATATTGTTTCCTTTTCGAGCTTCAAATTTCTAGGCAGTGACTATTATTTAATAATTGATCAAGTACTTATTTCCAGGGGGCTGGGGATATAGCTCAGTGGCTAAGTGCCTGCCTGGCAAGTGTAAGATCCTGAGTTCAATCCTGGTACCACAATAAAATATCTTTGAGCTGGGGAGATAGCTCAGTAGAATAAGCACTTGCCTGGGAAGCACTGGGTCCTGTGTTCAATCCCCAGTACCACCAAAAAAAAAAAAAAAACTTATTTCCATCTAAAATATAAGATTTTTGTTTTTAACTCAAGCAACTTCAAAACAGGCTTTATTACTGAAGATGCTATCTTTATATATTAGCTTTTTTTAAATGTGACAATATCATGATATAAGCCTACCTGAACAAGCCTTTTTTTTAAACTGGGAATCAAACTCAGGACCTTGCGCTTACCAGGCAGGCGCTTATGCTGCTGAGCTATCTCCCAGGCCCTGAACAGGACATGTAAATAACGTGAGTCATCGAAAAAGAAGTCATGATTAACAATGTCTCCAATGATACTAATAATATAAACTCAGCATTAATTTACATCAGAAAATATCTAGTTACTCCATTTCAGAATTTATAATGTGCAGAAATAAAACATTTTGGCCTGTTACAGTCACCAATGTAACAATCAATAAAGATTCACTCTCATTTTTTTTCCAGAGTTTAAATATATTACTACTTCTTTTTCTCTTTTTGGGGAGGGAGCCCATTGGGGATCAAACACAATCTTTATTAAGCATGCTGGGTCCCTGAGCTACCACAGAGCTGTACCCACTGGCCCAGAACTATACTTCTTTTTGCTGATTCATTTAAGAAAATTATAATGTGAATGAATATATGTGAAAGACTCCTAGCAGTTACCCCACTAGGAATGTTTAAAATAGGCAAATCCTGAAATTAAGTGCCTAAGGTAGGAGCAGGGGTAGGGAACAGTAAAGGCATATACAGTGATACTAGGTAAAGAGTTCTTCTCCGAGATACCTATGTTCTGTTTTGCTTGAGGCACTGAGGACTGAACCCGGAGTCCCCTGCTCTTAAGCAACATCTGCAGTCTTCTGTTATTTCTGATTCTGAGGCAGAGCCTACTAAGGGGCTAAGGTGCCCAGGCTACTACTGGAAAAGGACTAAACTTGAGACCCTCCTGCCTTGAACACCCACACCCCCTCCTATTACAGGTGTGCAGCACCAGGCCTGCCTTGAGCTACTGCTGGTAGTCTGCAACCACACTGTGGCAATAGCTACATAACTCTGAAAACAGTATGTTAGTAAGATACGGTTTAAGTACATGAATTTACCCTGTGTGAAACACAAAATAAAGCTAGAAAGAAAAGCTCATGTTTAAAAACTCAAAAAGCAAAAATGTTTAAGTATAACACAGCCTGAATTTTCATATGCTGCCTTAGTATTAAGCCCCAAACTATAGAAAATTAAAGGAGAAAGTGACATGACTGCTTTTTCACTTTTTTAATACTTCATATAGAACAGAAAGTTTGAGAAAACTACTAGTTTAAAAAGAAAGCACATGAAGTTTAAAACTGCGAAGCCACAGAAACTTCCAAAGGTGAGAAAAAGCCCATGTGGAGTAGTATCAGAACCCAGGGTGGTATGTGCTCAAAGTTGTCAACCAAACCAGATCCTTTTACACAAAGGGGAAGAGTAGCCACCAAGACGACCACCTCCCTGTGTACCTCAATTTCCTTCTTCAGTATCTTTTATACTGAGAAATATTTCTAAGGAACAATTTTCTGATGAATACAGAGAAAAAATAAACACTACCAATGAACACCCTTTCATGGACCAAAGATGATAAGATCTATCACATTCTATCATGGATGACTAAGAAGTCAAGACAATTACCTTAATTTCAGAAACCTTCCTTTTTCTTTATTGTTGATACATTATACATTTCACTTTTAGCCTTTTTTTTCTTCATGTATTTAGGACAGGGTCTACAGGGTCTCACTACGTAGACCAGACTCATAGTGATCCTCCTGTTTCTAGCCTCCCACGAGTGCTAGGATTATAGGCGTGTATAGGAATATAGATTTGATATAAAAGCCTAATGTCCCCAGAGAGTAGGGAACAACAGAGCTGGAGGAGAACTACTGTCTGTCTGAAGTTCTGGGAAAGCTAGGATTCCAGATAACAGCTTCTCCAGCAGGCTCCCTGTTCTTTGATCCCTAGCTTGGGATATTATTGGCTAGCATTTGTAAGAACCTAGTGTTAAGCAAATGGTGGAAGTCAGCAGAGATAGCAGTTTGTATTCACTTAAGTAATTATGCACATTCCTTAGCCTGCCTTTAGTCCTCAATAAATGTGAGATGCTTCTGAGGCTTGGGGCTCACTTGAGAGAGACTAACATCAGTGAGACCTCTACAGTTACTTTAATCAGGTCTTTTCTTTGTGTCTTTCGGCACAGACCCATACCATACAACAGGCTTGCAGCACCACACCCAGTCTCAGTCCTTGTCTCAAAGTGTCTGTGAGTGGGGCTGGCACTCCACATCAGGGACGAACCCCAGTCCCTGCACCTGCCTAAGGAGGAGGCACTTTAGCCCACTCAGCTGTCTGGCCAGCCCTTATGCTTTTCACTTTTATCACAAATTCAGCCCTTCCATTATCTTGTACAAAAGGCTATTATTTTATTGTCAATCTTAAAACTAAATGCTTTTCCAAAAATAAATGAAGTATGAATGATTTTTTTTACAATAACTTTTTCAAAAACAAAACCTCTTACCTGTTTGACATCTCGAACAAGATGAAGTAGCATTGGATTAGTTGGGCCTTGTTTCTTTAAGGAGGGAGAAAAGAAAAAAAAAGAATTACGTTTTTCTCTAAAAAAATATTTCCTTCTTACATATGGGACTAACAAGGATTTTCATCTACAAATTATAGTGCTGCAGGGTCATTTCTTTAGAACAAAGGTAAGAAAATAAACATTTCATACTGATATATTTACTACAAAAAAACATGGGAGCAGGACATGATTCTTGGTACCAAAAGAGAAAAGATTGATTCTTTTAAAATAAAATTACACGAGTGATTTCAAGGAATCACTAAAGTTATATGTAAATTTTGTTTTATAAAAGTCCCATTGACACTGCTACACACCTGTAATCCCAGCACTCCTGAGGCTGAGGCAGGAGGACTATCATGTGTGTCAAGCCAACCTGGGCTACCTAATGAGTTCTAGGCTAGCTTGAGCTTGAATTACAAAACAAGGCTGTCTCAAGACAATTCATGCCAATGGTGCGAACTTCATAGTTGTATCTTAATTTGAAATTCAGTTACTTTCACTGACAACAGTTACTTTCACTGCACATTCCCTTTCTTGTTGAAATGTTCTTTTGTCACCAATCATCGGATTGTTTAAATATTTTAAATGTTTTGAGCAGCAAATGCTTAAGCTCTTATTTTCTTAGTATTACTATGTATTAGGATAGGTTAACCACAAGTTGTATCATCATAGTCATCTTTCATCTTACTCTGACAATATTCTTTATCTGAAAAAATATCAAGGTACATATAACCCTGTCAACACTGAGGTAAGTGGCCCCAAAACGTAATTTTTGCTCATAAAATTTGTGACAATGAATTATATATGGTACCAGTAAAAGGACTTACTCTTGAATAAAGATGTTAAAACTTGTCTAACAGAATTTTACCAAATGAAACTTTTTACCTTTGTGGGGAGGGAGGTTGAAGGCAGGATAGGGTCTCACTATATAACACAGGCTGGCCTTGAACTTGCACCAATTCTCCTATAACCTTCCAAGTGCTCGAGAAACAAATGGGATTTAATCCCCCTTATTTTATTGTTAGTTTTTTTTATAGGAGAGGTTCTTATAGTAATTATTATACTTTCCAATTTTGACCCTACATACTTTGAGATGTTTTTAAATGTAGGCACAATTACTGTCATGTCTTTGAAGCGAGTATTTTCTTTGATATTGTTGGCTTCCAAATTCTACATAGTATTTAAAATGACTGTGATTGATGCTGAATGTAAATTATATTTTACCCTACTTTGTTGTCTTTCTGAAATACTGTAGTCTATTCACTCTGGCTGGCTTCTCTTTGCCCATTTTCCCCACAGCTAAACTCTGTTAATATTAAGTGTTTAGTATTTCTAGGGTATGAGAAAGTTTCACTGCCTTTTCTTCAAATATATAAATTCAGAGAAATACACTTAAAATTTTTACATTCTATTTTATCTCAAATTTATTTGAAATGTATCTATTAAAGGTTTTCAGCAAAAAAATAAATATACAAAGCAAACTCTCAAATTGTGGCCAATAGGCAACAGAGGCCTCCAAGACTGCTCCAATCATATCGAGTATATGTGCATGTTTTACTATCATTCTTTGTTCACTGGATTTTTTTCACAGGATTCTTGGTGCAGGATATCATAAGACTTAATTCAGAAGCAAATAAGAGTAGGCTGCTCTGATGAGATCAGGCACTAAAGTGATGTTAATTATAAAATCAGTTTACTCTTCTCACTAATTCCTTTACTCTGAAAATGTTACTGGCTGGAGGTGCAGCTCTGCAGTAAACAAATGTGCAATGCAAAAGGCCCTGCATTTAATCCTCTACATACACACACAGAAATGTCATTTTTGAACCAGGTGTGATAATGCAAAATCCAAATGAGAAAACCAGCTGGGGAAAAACACTGTGATTTACAAATCAAGCTAGAGGTACGGCCACTACTGATACCAGGCAGCCACTGAAGTTTTTTAAACTGCAGAAAGGTAGAGTACAACATCATTACAAAAACAAAGAATGGGGCTCTAGAGATAGCTTAGTGCCATAAGTGCCTGCCTCACAAGTATGAGGTCCTGAGTTTGATTCCCAGTACCGAAAAAAAAAAAAAGACTAAAACAAAGAACTGATTTGATAAAAAATATCAACAAGGAGATGAGATTATTAAAATAGTTAGTGATACAGATTAGCAATAACTGAGTAGTGCAAAGACATAAAGAATGAAAGCACATATAATTTTTTTTTTTTTTAAAAGGGAAGGGTCTACAGGGTGTTCAGGGTCTCACTACTAGATCAGACTCATAGTGATCCGCCTGTCTACAGCTTCCCAAGAGCTGGGATTATAGGCATGCATCACAACACCCAGTCTGAATTGCCACCTCAGTGCACAGCAGGCCTGGGGATCCAATCCCTGGCCCAGGCACCTGCTTGCAGGCACTTTAATCCGCTGAGCTTTTTGGGTAGCCCAGATAGGTACAAAATGATGAATGAAAGGACATAGCTTTGCCAGAAGTCAAACTCAGAAACCTAGGACCTAGTCAGTGTCCCTCCATGCACTGCTCAGTGAAATTCGTATTGGTACCACAGAAAACCATAGAGAAGAGTCCAATGCTTGTGCCATGAAATTTGAAAAGAAATAAAGTCTTTATAACAAGTTTTCATGAGCTCTTCACATTCTCTATTAGGCAAAAGAGTCAACAGAAACACCATCACCCTCTCAGAAATTGATTCTAGTTTTTCAAAAGGAGGAGAAAGCAAAGAACACAGAACTGGAAGTCTTTATCTCTATCCTACATGATGGTGTACCTACAATATATACATGTGCTACAGCGGGCTATCCATTATCACTGAAAGCTCTAACAGATTTGCCATCACTTCTTTTTGACTATGGAGAAAAGAAAAGGCTCCTCGAATAAGAGTTATGGACTATCATACAAGCAACCCACACTAATGGTAGCTGTATTTCTTTCCCTACAATCAAGAAAGACATGAAAGCCTTTTTATTAACAGGAATGGATATATGTAGTTAGGTAAAATGGCATTTCTAAAAGATGATGAAACTGTCAATAAAGAATTTTATCTCATACTTACTGTGTTGTAAAGTTCTTCCAGTCTTGGAATGGTAAGGAACTTATGCATGCTAACTCCATTTTCAATAAGAAGTTTTACAAATGCAACTCTATCCATCACAAGAGCATCAAGCATAGCTTGTTCTAAGGATCCAACCTAGAAGAATATTACAATTATAAAATATACTTACATTCTCCTAGCAATTTCCAATTGTAAGTCTATAGGATTTAAATGCAAAACAGTGACAATCTAGGCCTTTTAAGGTATTTAGGAAATATAAGTAGAACAGCATTCCCCCAAAGAATATTTCATGAACATTGTTTCTGTAAAAAGACAGTGTTTTGGGCCGGGGAAGATAGCTCAGTAGAGTAAGTGCTTGCCTGGCAAGCACAAGGGCCTGAGTTCAATCCCTGGTTCCACCAAAAAAAAAAAGGACAAAAAGACAGTGTTTTATGATGTGATTACAAAGTTCATTATCAAGTAATTACTAAAAAGTTTTGTTATCTTTCTTGTCTTATAATTCATGGAGTACATACAAAACTTCATTTTGATATACTGAATAATGCATAACAAATGCTTGCTTTTATTTTTTACTTTGTTCTGCTATTTGGTGATATTGGTGATTGGAGCCAGGGCCTCACACCTGCTAAGAAGGAACCATATCACAGGGTTACAACGCTACCCTTTAATTCTTGCCTTTAATAAAGGGGCGTTCTACCTAGTTTGGTTTATACCAGTGCCCTAGAACAGTATCAAAACCTGTTTTGTTAACTGAAGAAAAAAAGATGCAGCTATAACAAACACAGCTGCTTTGTACACAGCATTGCTTCATTCAATGTATGATGGGACAAAAACTCTAGCAACTGTCCTACAAATTTCAAGTTTAGCATGAAGCACAAAATCAAATAGGTAACATAACAGGTACACCCATGAGACAAGAAGCATATACACAAAAAACAAAGCTCCACCCAAGCCTGAAAATCCAATGAAATTATTTCAGGAAGTAAATGTTGGCTGACAACTTTGAGCTTACCACAAGCAATTAACATCCCTTTTTTCCAATACAAGAAGGAAAGTGATCTCTCTATACAGAAAATACAGTATCATCCTTAAGAAACTTCAAATACAGTGATCCCTCACTATCACGGAGGTTCCAATCCAGACACACATGATAAGTGAAACTCAGTGAAGCAATGATGTATTTATTTTAGTAGTTATATATATACATGTATATAGATGTACTAACACTTTATACTCTTCCTACACTTTTTAAAAAACACTTCTGATGTTCTTAACCATTTTCCAAACTCGTAAACCTACATAATTTCAATAAGATACATATACTATATGGTACAGTATATATTCATCTGCTAAAATACATGCTGTAAAGTGTACCCTATTTCTAGTTACTATTCTTTTAATGTTAGATTTAACATATTAATACTTTTATATTTTGAATTTTTTAGGCAAAAATTAAAACCATAAATACTTCACATGCAAATACATACACAGTATTTTATACTACCTCAAATCCTGCAATATAGTGAAAAATACATGATAAATAATTTAGATTAATATTTTTTGAAAACCTACAAAACAGTGAGTCTATGAAAGTCAAACTGTGAAATAGCAAGGGACTACCACACCACAAAATAATATAAAACTAAATTTTCTCTTTCCTGGCCCTCACCTGCTTTAGAGGTACCCCATATTTACAGCTTTATAAAGACTTAGGGGCTAGAAATGTAGCCTGGTGATGTAATGCTTGTCTAGTAAGCCTGAGGCCATGGGTTTTGTTCCCAGCACCAAAAATCTAAAAATATTAATTAGGACAACACTGAAGATATACATGTAGACATAAATGAGTATTTGTGCACCATTAAGAAAACTTGCCCCAATTACAATCACACTGTCCAGTCTTCTGAAACTTGTTGCTTACATACACAGATTTGAGAAAAGATCTAGCTTATTTACTCTACATGTAACAAAAACTTGTCAAATGTTTACTAAGTAAAGGGCTGTCAATACTGTACAAAACTTTAAAAAAAAATTCTGCACTCATAAATTTATTTCATGCTGGGCATGATGTTACAGGCCTATAATCTCAGTAGTCGGTAAGCTAAGAGAGGAGGATCACTTTGAGTTGAGACCAGCCTGGGCTACAGAGTAAGCTCAAGGCCAGCCTGAGCTGCAGTGAAACCCTGTCTTAAAAGGACAATCAATCAATCAATTTCTGGAAATAGTCAGATTTCATAAACATAATAACTACCAGTACAACATTTGACCCATGGTCATAAATGCTGGAAGTAAAAAATACCAAAGGTGATCTATCATGGTGATAGTACTGACAGGATTCTGGAAATGACTTTCAAAAAGGCATTTTTCTAAGGCCAGGGAGATGACTCAGTAGAATAAGCGCTTGCCTGGGAAGCGCAAGGGCCTGAGTTCAATCCTTGGTTCTGCAATAAAAAAAATAATAAAAATAAAGCATTTTTCTGTGCACATGAGAATTCATTCAGTTTTTGTTGTTATTTATGTATCTGGTACAGGGTCTCACTAGGCACTTAAAAGCATTTTTCTGTGCACATATGAGTTCATTAGATTTTTTGTTATTTTTTGTGTTTTTGGTACAGGGTCTCATTATGCAGCTCGGACTCCTAATGATCATATTTTCAGCCTCCAGCCTCCCCAGTGCTGTGATTACAGGTGTGCACCACCACTCTTGACAGTAGGTGGCCTGCTCATTGTGCCCCGTGACAGGGCAGGGATGGGGACAGGGGCCAGAGTGGCATGTGGTCCCAGGGATTGAACCCCAGGCCCTGCACTTGCCTAAGCAGGTGCTTAGTCCATCTCGCTGGCCCTATGAGTTCATTCACATAATTTGTTCACTGAAAAATGGGACCATATTACACTAAGTGTTGACTAGTCTGCTTTTTCTACTCTCTTGTACTTCAGTCTTCAGTCTTTCTCAAGAGTATATACAGATCTCCATATGCATTAATATTTTACAGGTGAACTATAATCCACAAATTATTTTCTACTAGTAGATATCTGAGGAAATCCTGGCATAAGAGGTGGCCACTAAACCAGAGCATACAGAGATAGAACTGAAGAGCAGATATTCTGTTACAGGGCAGAGGATATACAAGAAAGAAAACACAGGAGCCTGGGAGATATTTGGGGAAAATGTTCCAGACAAAAATCACAAATTCTCTAGAGATAAGACCACATCTGATGTATCAAAGAACAACAAGAGGCCAACAAGGGCCATAAAAGAAAGCAGAGACAACAATGGCGTGTAGTTTGTGAGGTCAGAGGAGTCAAGATGGCGTAAGGCCTCGTAAGCCATCATGAAGGCTGAATTGTGCTCTAGGTGAATGTGATGGGAGCTGCCTATGAAAGGAGAGCAGAATGAGAGCAGGAAAATAAAATGAATGCTACTGACTAGCACACAAGGGACCAAATTAGATCAGGCTGATAAGACTGAGCATTTTAAAATTTTATCTGTTAAGATTTTCAGGTGGAATTGGACTAGAATACATATATGAGAAAGAAAAAAGACAATGATATTGCTAAAAGTTTTCACCTTGGTAATTGGGAATATTATTTTTCATGTAGTAGGATGGGAAGATGGCAGAGAAACAAGTCCAAACAAGAATGCTAAAATGAGTTTTCTTGCACACAGAGCTTGTTCCAAGGCTTTTTCTCTTTTAGAACTGTTGGAAATCTATATATCCTATTAAAAGCTTTTATCAAGTGCCAAGTAACTTCTTAAATCCTAAACATCAGCATTTTGTGTAAATCTTGAGCTAAACTAGTTTTGTACTTGTGATGTAGAGGTAAAATGTGAAGTTAGGTCACTGTTCCAGCATATAACTTTGTTACTACAGTCATTCCTCAGGGTCTCTGGAGGGCTGATTCTAAGACCTTTCCTCTGATACCTAAACTCAGGGAAACTCAAAATATTTCTTGAACATAACATAAGCATATCCTACATACAACTTTTAATCTTCTCTAGATTAATTATAATACTTAATATATCAATACAATTCACATAGTTGTACAGTATTTAGGAAATAATCCCAAGAAAACTGTATACACGCTCAGGACAGATGCAATCACTGCAGGCCCAACTATCTAGCCCAGAATCCATAGATATGGAACCTGTGCACACAGAGGACTCACCATGTACTACACACTTATATTGTATCTATAGATTGTTTACCTACCAGCCACTGCTGTCCATAAACAAATACATGATTTTTGGCAATATCAACTCTATCCCATGCCAATGTAAGGATAAGCTGGTCAAAGGCAGATGCATTAGTACCTAATAAAGAAAACAAGCAAGTGTATCTCCATTATTATGCAAACAGTTGTGTAAAAGTTCCCTACCATGCTTTAATGAAGTCACATAGGTGATATTAGCCACCATTCAGAAGCAGACTGGCTTGGAGAAACGATAAAGTACAAGACAGAGGACTTCTACTTTCTAGCTAAAGACATTTCATAGCCTCATTCATCACAATTCACAATACCACAAAATGAGAAGGAAACAATGATTTTTCTGTGCAGATATTAGTTCATTCATGCAGCTTGTTTACTAAGAAATGGGACCATATTACACTAAGTCTTGACTAGCCTGCTTTATGTACTCTCCTGTCATCCTTCAGTCTCTATAAGTATATACAGATCTATTTGATATGTATTTTTAATACTTTTTACAGTTTAACTATAATTTAATACACAAATGTTTCATACATTCACTTTACTTTGAATTTTTTGCCAAGTAAATTTCAGGGCACAGGACTTAGTATATAAATACATTAAGGAGCCCAACTGCTGAATATAAAGAAATATACATTAAAGCTCTGACAAAAGGGTTAACCTACCAAAATGTTTCAGAGTCAGGCCTGGTGGTGTACATTTACAATCCTACCACTGGGGAAGCTGAGACCAGTGGGTTTCCACCAATTTAAGGCCAGCCTGGGCTACATAGTGAGTTCAAAGCTTGCATGAATTATATAAGAGCCTGTTTCAAAACAAACAAAAAAAGCTAAAACAATAAAAAGTTTCAGAGATTTTGCAACCACAAAGGTAAAAAAATACTCTTTTTTCCATTTACCAGTAGAGGGAGTAAAAGCTCTTTCTACAAAAATTATATTTACTTATATACTATAATGTTGACCATCTTTCCACATTTTTTCCAAATCCTTAAATTCTACCTCAAACACCTATTACATAAATTCTGACAAATTTTCATAAGGTATTCACTTTTCCTTATTAATTTCGAATAGCTCTTTATAATTCCATACCTACGGTTTTTGCACTTATAAAATGAGGAAAAGGCCGAGCATGAAAACACACACCCATATGTAACTCCAGCCCTTGAGGATTATGAATTATAGGCCAGGAAAGGCTATATAAAGTACAAAACCACTGCAAACTACATAGTGAGACCCTGTCTTAAAAAACAGAACAAAACATAAAAAATAAAAAGGAACAAGGGGGTAGGGAGATAGCTCAGTAGAAAAAGCATCTGCCTGCCAAGTGCAAGGTCCTGAGTTCAATCCCTGGTACTGCAAAAAAGAAAGAAAAGAACAGACTGTACCAGGGGGTTACAGAGACAACATGAGATAGCAATACGAGCCTTTTATGCACAGTGGCCAGCACACACAAAGCATGTAGCAAATAAGCTACCTACATGTGACGGTATTCTCCCTTTATCTTTTTGTATCACCTCAGGAGCCTACCAATTAGCTCAGTTCTTTAAGTGCCTGATTAAACAAACCAATCTGGATGTTGTGGTTTGATCTCCAGATCCTCAAGCCTTAGCAGACCTGCCCTGAAGGCAACCTGAGCCAGCCACACACACACACACACAAAAAAAAAAAAAATTCTGAACTTTTTATATCACCTCACATACAGACTTGTTCCTTTATAGTTTCTGGGTTTTCTAATACAATCTCTTGATCCCAAGATCATGTATGTTTAATTGTATTTATTTTTAAAATGCTTGACAAATTATCAGCTTTTTGTAGTTCAACACTTGGGAAATTATTATAAATGACAAGACAGTGAGTGCCCTGCTCTGCTCAGGCTACATCCCTGTTTGCTCCAACCCAGACATCTGTCTTCCATCACTCTGTTCTATCAGCCAGACATCTTCAAGAGACAGTGAACAGTCCAACTTATGTGTGCAGGATCCCCTTAGTCTTAAGACAGTACCCTAGTTTTAAAATTTTCTCTCTCGAATTAAAAAATAGGTTTAAGAACCCTTTCATTTCTATCAACTAAATTCCTCATTACTTTAAAACATTTTTATTTTTCCACCAATTAAGAACAGAATACTTTATTTTCTTGGAGACAGGATTTCATACATTCTAAGCTGGCCTTGAACGCTTGGCAACCCCACTTCCTCAGCCTTCCAAATGCTGGGAATTCAAGTGTGTAGCACCATCCCTAATGGGACACATTCTTAATAAGATAATTAAATGAACTGGGGAGCATCAACCTTTCTATGAGTTTTTTTTGTTTTGTTTTGTTTTTTTGGTGGAACAGGGGATTGAACTCAGGCCCTTGCACTGGCCACTGAGCCATCTCCCTGGTCCTCAACCTTTCTATGAACTTAAAAGTTCTAAAGACAAAAACAAAAGCTAACTTACTGCCAATGAAAATCAACATTGTTTCTTTCACAAAGAACTTCCTGAAAATTCACTTCTTAGCCAATTTTAAAAAGCTTTGCTATATAGATCAATCATAAAAAAAATAAAAATAAAAGTCTTACCTTTTAGTAGTGCAGTAAGTATTGCTACATCTATATCTTGGTGTTCATCTGATCCAATATGGAAAACAGTGATCTGTTTAAAAATTAACTTATAAGTATTCCTTTGTACTTGTAAATGTAAGATATCATAACACAATCACATACTATATGTGGGGGAATATATATCTGCATACACTCAAGCTGAGAGGCAAAACAGACAGAGAGGGACAAGGAGGGGAGACAGACTGGTGTCAAAGGAAAAGAAATCCCTTGACAGAAATCATTTCAATCCCTAACACCAAAACAAAAAAGAAATCTAGTATGCTTTATCATTTATCAAATGAAATAGCAAGTACATTCAAAATATCTGGATTTATACTATATACACTGTCTCTCACCTAGCTAATAAGTCTGTTATCAAATTACCACAGTAAATCTTACTGTTTTCCCCAGAAAGTGAACACTTAGTCAATATATATATTCTTGAATAAGGTAATTTGGTTGGTTGTTTCGGTTGTTTAAACTTTTTCATTGCAAATTACTTAAATTACCCAAAATATACCATTTGAGAAGTGCTAATACCATTTTTCATATAAGATTATAGTAACACAAATACAAGTATTTCAGCCAATACCATCTCAAGGGATATAAAAACTTGGAATGAAAGCACACAGCATGAGGCTGAAAACAAAAGGATCACTAAAAGTCTGAACTATGTAGTGAGACCCTGTACTAAAAAAAAAAAAAAAAAAAAAAGCACACAGCACATCATTTTACCTCTGAAAATTAAAGTTCATGATTACAAACCTTTAGTTGAAAGAAAACAGCACTAATCTCTAATTTAGGAGCCTGGAATATTCACTCAAAAGTTAAATTATTTATAAATTTTGCCTAGATATCTATTCAAAAGATATGAACAACTCCTTACAGTTATTTCTTGATGTTGGACACAATTTTAT
Source organism: Ctenomys sociabilis (assembly GCA_004027165.1). Taxonomy (NCBI): domain Eukaryota; kingdom Metazoa; phylum Chordata; class Mammalia; order Rodentia; family Ctenomyidae; genus Ctenomys; species Ctenomys sociabilis. Next base: position 12,669 of record PVKA01019421.1, on the reverse strand, counting down.
ACCACAGTTATGAAACTTTTCCAAAAAGAGCAAATATACTGTAATGTTTATAAAAAATATTTCTTGTATGCCACTACTCAGTTGAAAAGACTAGTAAGTAAATAAATAAATAAGCTCTTTTCATGGTTAAAAGAGCATTTAAAAATTTTCAAATCCATGGCTGAGATGCACCTTAAAGGTAGAACACCTGCCCAGCACGTGCAACACTGTTTGATCCCCAACATTGAAAATGAATATTAAAAAGTAAAGGAAAAGCTGGGCATGGTGGCGCAGGCCTGTAATCCCAGTACTCGGGAGGCTGAGGCAGGAGGATTGTTGTGAGTTCAAGACCAGCCTGAGCTACAAAATGAGCTTAAGGCCAGCCTGAACTGCATAGTGAGACCCTGCCTCAAAAAGACAAATAAATAAATAAATAAATAAATAAATAAATAAATAAATAAATAAATAAATAAAATAAAAAGTAAATGAACAAATAAATCCAAATTAAAACAAATGTTCACCAATTTACAATGTGCTGTGGAATAAATAAAAGCTTTATTTGTTGTAGTTTACTTACAAGCTCCTTTTTTTTCATGCACTCCATTAATGTTTGAAATAAATGAACTGCTTCACTCTGACCAAAGTTAAATGTTTTCTTGATGGTTGAAATGATATCAGGCTCTGCTGCATCAGGAAGATTCCTGGTATAAGAGGAAATATAATTTAACTCAAAAATTTCATTTTCTGGGCCAGCGAAATAGCTCAGTGGATTAAAGCGCCTGTTTAGGCACATGCAGGGGTTAGAGATTCGATGCCTGGCCTGCAGAGCCAGTGCCAGCCCCACTCCTGGGGCACACTGAGATGGTGATTGAGATTGGGCATGGTGGCGTGCACCTGTAATCCCAGCATTTGAGAAGCTGAAAACAGGGGAATCACAAGTCCTAATCTGTGTAGTGAGACCCTATAGACCTTGCACTAAATACAAAAAAAAAAAAAAAAAAATCATTTCCCATCATTTGTAGAATTAAGAAAAAAGGTAAAGAAAACCTTCAAGGATAGTATATTAATATTAAAACCTTGACTTTGGGCAGTATTATTTTTTCTCTCATAAGACAACCACTGTAACTGTTTTTGTATGTGCACTGAGGGATGGTACTTGGAATCAAACTCAGGACCTTGCACTTGTCAGGCAGGTGCTGTAACACTGAGATATAGCACCGGTCCTATAATTCTTAAGAGGATTAAAAAAAAAAATGACATAATTTTTCTTTTTGATAGGATCTTACTGTATAGTGCAGGCTGGCCTTGGATTCACTCATGTAGACCAGGCTAGCCCCAAATGCATGGGAAGCTTCCTGCCTCAGCCACCCCAGCACTGGGTTACGGCAGCCTGCCCTACACCTGGCTGTGGTGATTTTTCTAGTTACTTTACCAAAAAAAGATACTTTTTTCTCTATAAAGTATGTACTTCAATATTGATATTCACACTATTAAGATACAGGAAGATTACTTAAAAATGATACATAAAGCAGTATTTCACCAAGATGTCTTGAACACAAGCAATTATATTTTCATTTCTTTTGATGAATGGGTAAGACATTTACATGGCTATAGAAAATACAAAAACATGAAGTAATAATGAAATTCTCCTTTCCATTCTCTCACCTAACCAGTTCCATCTCAGCTCTTTTCAGAAATCACTATTGGCTTGTGTAACCTTTTGAGATCTCTTTCTATAAATAAAAATCACCATAGCACATATGCCACAGCAGGCTGTTTCTATGACTGAAAACTCTAAAAGGTTTGCCATCCCTGGACTATCCCCTTTTTCTATATAGGAAATGCCACACTATATGTTTTATAGCTTCTTTCTTCTATGTAGACATTTTTGTAATCTTCACAAATATTATACAAATAAACTATCCCACTACATTTATGTATGTATATATACGTCACAATTTATCTGGTTCTACCAGATGTTTCAGTTTGTTCATATCTTTTATTTTTAAAAATAACCATAACAAAAAAATGTTATATAGCTTTTCATAGATATTCCAACCTCTGTAGGAACATCTGCCAGAAGTGAAACTATCAACTTAAAAGCCATATATCTCTGTAGCAAATAAGTCTTTTCAGCAACATGGTTATACTATAATGTAATTCCAATAATGTGAGTCTGACCTCAACCTTAACAAAGTATTGCATTAAATCTAAGATTTTCCATGTTTATAAAAACACTCAAAGGAATCTGAGGCCCAAAAACTTACAGGGCCTCTTTAACAAGGCCATTAAAATGTGTCATACTCACACACTTACCCTCCTTCATCTGTCTGTTTGTGAATATATGCAAGTAAATCTGCAGCTCGACCTGTTCCTTCACACACGACTACTGGAACCGGGGGGCTCTCCTGCAAGTGTTCTAGAACTGTGAGGATAACATTCGGTCCACCTTCAAATACCAGTGCCACCACAGGGACTCCTTGGCCAATTCCTTAAGAAACCAAAAAATCAGGACTTGAGATACAGCTCAGTGGTCCAAGTGCGAGGTCCTGAGTTTGATTCTCAGTACTAAAAGGGTAGAGGTGGGAACCCTTAAATCAGAAAACAACAAAATTTGGCAGTTCAAATTTGTTTTCAGTTAAAATAATTTTACATAAAATATACTGAACTGGGCCGGTGAGATAGCTCAGTGGACTAAGCACCAGGACTGGGGTTTGATCCTGGTACCACATGCCATGCTGGCTCCTGGAGTACACCTGTAATGTCAGCATTGGGGAAGACTAAAAAAGGAGGATCACTATGAAGCCCAGCTGTATAGTGAGACCCTGTACCAAATACATTTAAAACAAAAGTACTAAACAGTTCAACAGACACACATTATTAAATGACCAAAATTAGAAAATTATTATATAATTTATAACATGTACTAGAGAAATTGCACCTTCACTGAAAAATAACAGTTTATGTATTCATCATTTGAGTTCTTGGCAAAATATTACTTTGCTTTTTTAGGTTACTTATTGATACCGTATAAGTTTTTGGTTTTGATTTTGGTTTTGTGGAACCAGGGATTGAACTCAGACCCTTGTGTTTGCCAGGGAAGCACTTCTTCTACTGAGGCATTTCCCCAGCCCCTTAATTAAGTTTTTAATGTAGATCGTTATCTATTTTTAAATACCTACTTCTGGTTCCAAATTAGCTAAGGCATTAACATCAAAATGTATTACAAAATTAGAATTACATGAAACTAATCAATAAAATTCCAAAACCTTTAAAAAGAGAGAAATAGAAAATTTAGTGACAAAAAGAAAATTTAGTGACAAACAGCATTTTTTGTCTTTATAGCCATCTGCAGGGTAGTAGAAATAGAAAATTCTGGTAAATTGTAGAGATAAAAATTCTTTTTTTGGCGGAACTGGGGATTGAACTCAGGCCCTCGTACTTGCCAGGCAAGCACTTATTCTACTGAGCTAGCTCCCCAGTCCCAAAATTCCTAAGTTTTGCAAATGTGCTCATTCCACCACAAGCAGAAGAATATAATACTCTGTGATTTTGTATTTCATGAAGTTTACTTTCTTGGTGTTCCATACTTAGAAAAGTTCTTCTATCTGAAATAAAATCTAGATGCTGAACCAGAAAGCTTAACTACAGTTGGACAGCAAAATCAATTTTAAGACTGCCAACTTCTAACACATATTTGCCAAAATACGGTACTATTAACTGAACAAACTTCAAGCTGATTCTTTGTAAGAAAGTAACTTTAAAGGCCAGGGAGATGGCTCAGTAGAATAAGCACTTTCCTGGCAAGCGCAAGGTCCTAAGTTCAATCCCCAGTTCTGCAAAAATAAACAAATAGTAACTTCATCTCCCCTTTTTTTTCAATCTTCAATTTCAAAAAAGGTACTACACTTGATCTTTAACCAAAAGGCTAAGAAGCAAATGTAATGAAACATATCACCCATCAAAAATACTCGGAGGACCAAGGAAATAGCTCAGTAGAATAAGCGCCTATCTGGCAAGCACAGGGTCCTGAGTTCAATCCCCAACACTAAAAAATAAACTTTAAAAATCTTGAGGCTACAATAAGTTTACAACAGCAATACAAATGAACCTTTCTAATTTTGGTCTTTTATCTCCTCATATTTTGTCTAAAAACCTATTTGGGTAGAGGTCTTACTACATTATTTAAGATCTGCCATACTTGGTTGCCATATTACAAGCTGTATTGCTATATAAGGAAGCTATTTCAAAAAACGTTTTTCAGAATGTTGATAGCTATTAACACAGCTTAGCACAATTTCCATACTAACAATTTGTGAATTTTCTTACTAGCATGAATTCTTTGCTGATTAATAGTTTTCTCAAGTTCTCTTCTCAATCTGACTTCTGCCCCATACTTTCCAACAGTGCCATCATCCACCAGTATGAAATGAGAATGGAGATTATTCAGCACATTTAATTTGCTCAAGGGGTTCAGTAAGGTTTGATAAGGAGCAACCACCTAAAATAATAAACATAAGAGTTAGTGGGCAGCATTAAATATAACATAACGTAAAGTTAAGTTTTTGAAACTAACTGAAGTAACATTCTATTTCATATTGAGAAATAAATAGAAAACAACCAAGAATATACCGAAAAGCACAAGTTTTTAAGTTGAAGATTAAACAATATAGGTTGAATCACACAATTACACCTTGATCCTTACTGAAGAATTCCGCATTTTATCATCACATGCAAAAGGAAAAGCAGTAAAAAAGAAAATAAATACACAGTGCTAAGAAACTAAAGTAAACATACTGCAATATGTAAAGGACATTTTTAAAAAGCAATAAAATGCCATATTGTTATTTTTTGGGCCATAAGTAGAATCTTTAAAATTAGTATTAGAAATTGAATGCCAGCTGAAATTGAAATAAGTCATTAATTCCTTTTAATTGTATCTCAATAAAAATAAATCCTTATATTTTACCATTCATACATTAGTATTTGATGCTTACATTTAGTATCAACATTCTAATGATTAAACATCAGAAATTATTAAAGACAAACATGTTAAGTACCATACATAAAAGAAACCAAGACATACCAACACTATAATAACAATCATTTAACTAGGAATGTGTTTTAAAAGGATTAGAGGAAAACTTGCAAAGAATGGCACTATTCTTGCTTTACTTTTATTTACACATGAGCTGATACATAAGCTGTCTTAAAAATCATTCTTACATGCGATCGATGTTGTATAGTATGCCTAGGGAGAGTCACATGGAGAGAAAACTTTCTCACAGGCTTCCATAGAGAGCAAATTGGTCAAGCAATAGCCATGACTCATCCACAAGGCTGACACTGACAAGGGATCTACAAAGTGCAGTACAGGGTTACAGGATAAACCGAGGGTACCTGCCTGACCTTATCAGATACAAAAGTTACATTTCTTATTATATAGATCTCGCTTTAACTCGGTCTTAACCAAATATAAAAATGGAAATATATAGTCATATTAATATAATGAATTGTGAATGGCTCAAGTCAACAACTTCTGTGGATAACCCACCTCAATTGTGGACTGCATATCTATGTTGGATTGTTTTATTTAAAAAAAATGGATAAAATTAAGCTATCCATGTTTTGAAAATCTATAACATATGTATCATTGTATGTTAACTGTTTGTCATTTTTCTTTGTTTTTGCTTCTATTTTTCACTCTTCAAGTTAAAATACAAATAAATAAATTTAAAAAGAAATTATTCTTACATCTCTCCCAACAAGATCATTTCTGTTTTCGATCACTCCCCACGGAGCTATTCCAATCGTACAGATCTTCCGAGATGACCTGGAAGCATGTTCTTTGAGGGCATCACCAACATGTTTTGCCACACCTGCTTATGCAAAAGGTTCTTTTAGTTCAAACTCTTTTATGTATTCAGAACAATCCTGTTCTTAATGTGTAACAGTGCAATTAGTGATGTTTCTTACACACATATCTTGTAAAATAGACAATGACCAAAAAAGAATAGAAAACAAACAAAAGCCCATATATTGATGCACCACAAATGTCTGAAACTTACATAAACTAAATTTCATCACATTGTTAGGCTTAGTCCTTTCTTGGATTTCTCCTATAAATCATGAGCTTTCTTGTTGTCTTTCTACATATCATCTATAATATAAGGATATGATCCAAGAGAACGGACTATCAACAAAAAACCCAACAACAAGAAAAAGTTGTCCAAGTGAATCAAAACTAGGGAAGAAGGGGCCAGGTAGATGGCTCAGTAGAATAAGTACTTCCCTGGCAAGCACAAGGGTCTGAGTTCAATCCCCAGTTCCACCAAAAAAATAAACAAAAAAACTCGGAAAGAGTAGAAAGACAATTTTCTCAGGAACATATACAATCATTCCCTTCATCTGTGAGGGGCCTGTCCCAAAAGCTCTAAAAGTACAAAGCCCTGCATACCAGTACTGCAATTCTGTAACAGTAGATCTAACAGTCAACCTGACAATCAAGATGGCCAGTAATTGACTAATGGGCAGTGGTACACATAGAGTGGGTGGGCTGGACACACATATAATTCAATCCCAAGAAAGAAGGAGAGAGGTGGTATGAGATTTCGTCATGCTACTCAAAGCAACAAAATACATAGCTTTCATTTTTTTTTCCTAGAATTTTCCATTTAGTATTTTCAGACCATGGTTAACTGAGACTAAATGAAAATGCAAGAGAGCACTATTGTAAATTTTCATTATCATTTATTATGGGCTGAATTGTGGCCTGCAAAATTCATAGTCAAAATGTGAATCACTAATACCTCAAAATGTCTACTGAGGGACACGGCCCTTGAAGAAGTGACTGAATTCAAATGAGACCTTTCGGATGGGCCCTAATCCAATCTGATTGGTGGATTTGTAAGAAGCATCAAATACAAAATCCCCACAGATGCATATACAGAGACTGCAGGAAGGCCTGTGCAGGAAGGTGGCCACCTGCAAGCCAGTGAGAGGCCTCAAGAGAAGTCAAACCTGCTGACACTTGTAACACCAGACCATCTAGCTTCTAAAGCTATGAGAAGATAAAAAATCCATTATTTCAACCAATGTGTGAGATTCTGTTATACAACCCCCAACAAATTAATTATCACTCAATTTGTTTTCTATTTTGTATTTTTTTCTTCCCTGTATTTAAGACAGGGTCTATATGCTCTTACTACATAGATCAGACTTGTAGTGATTCTACAAGTTTTCAGCCTCCCAAGTGCTGGGATTATAGACATGCACCACCACGCCAAGTCTCAATCGTCATTTCAGTGCACCCCATGAGCAGGGCCGGCACAGCAAGCCAGGGATCAAACCCCAGCCACTGTGCTCTGCTTAAGCAGCCACTTTAGTCCATGGAGCTATCAGGCTAACCCTCAATTTGTTTTCTGTAAGAGATGAGATCTCAATCCTCACCTAGATCACAGAAACAGCAGCCTCCAAGACAAATGTGGTGATGCACTCCTGTCATCCCAGCAGCTGGAAGGTTGAAACAGGAGGACCACAAGTTTGAGGCCAGCCTGGTCACACGGTGAATTCAAGGCTACTCTAAACTATACAGCAAGTCCCTATCTCAAAAAAACCCCAAATAAAAGCATCCTCATTGGTCTATTACCTGCTGTCTCCATTAAGTTATTAAAATCATCTTTAATGCTTAACTCTGCTTAAAAGTTCCCATTCTGATTCAAAGTAAAATCCACAATGCAGTATTTGTAACAGCTGTGTAAGGCCATATACACAGTCTGTGGCCCTTGCTCTTCACTGTGCTTCTCCTACCACCACATAGCAGCAACTTCTGACATCACCATCTAAACTCAGGCTATGCTGAAATCATACTCTTCTTCAACACTCTAGTCACATCCTATCCTTTAAATGTTCTGCCCCAAGTTTTTCTTGCATACTAATTCCTCATTTCCTTTCACCTTCCTTTGGTGTCACCTTATCAGTAAAGCTCTATCTGACCACATAAAAGATACCACCCCTTCCATGGTCTCTCCCTCACTTTATCCTACTTATGATCATCAAACGTATCACAAGTCAGTCACCTGCGTACTGCCTGAACCTCGCCACTGCAATCTCTACTCTGTGTAGTTGTCTGTTTTGTAGAATGACATATAATAAACAGCACAGAAAGTATCTGACAAAAGAAGCTCAAGAGTTAACTAATTAATGTCTGCAAGTTCACTTAATTATTTGCTACAGACAAAAATTTCCCATCCTCAGAGTCATCTGCGTATTTAAATACAATAGTATTTTTTTAATTCAACATTGTTTTATTTATTTGGTACAAGGTCTCACTGCACAGCTCGGACTCATCATGTCTCAGCCTCCCCAGCACTGGGATTACAGGTGTGCGCCACCACACTGGGTTTTGACGTCCAGCACAGCGAGCCCAAGGCAGGGCCAGCATGGCATGCAATACTGGGAATCAGCATGTGGTACTAGGAATGAACCCAGGTCATTGCACTTTCCAGGCAGGCACTTAGACCACCAAGCTATCTCCCTAGCCCAATAGCATTTTAAATATTAATTTTTGAAAGGAATATGTTTTAACATTTTTACTGGCTAAGACAATGGGTTGGTCAGTATCTATCAATTTACCAGTAGTAGAGACTAAGAAGTAACAAAATGCTCTATACTATGGCCAGCAATTGATTTTGTAAAGGGCAAAACATAAAAATTATAGGCTTTGCAGGGCATCTGCTAATCTCTAGCACCCTATTCACCTGTTAACACAACACAAAAATAGCTATAAATCACTCATAAACAAATGACTACAGAAACAAGAGCAAGGATGTAGTTGGCCAATCCTAGCTCTCAGGTGCACTGTTTTCTAGGCTTAAATGACAATCATTCAGATTTAGTTTATCTAGGGATTATACATTATTTAATAGGCAAACCAAATTCAGTATTGATTAGTGTTTTAATATTACATTAAAATTACTAAAGAGAACTAATATAATATTACCTGTGTTTACTCCCCCAGTCAAAATCCAGGCTCCAGTTGTAACTGCAGCTTTAATAAGACCCTTCCCAAGCAACTGTTTGATTCGAGGGTGAAGTTCAAATTTCTGCATTCCTCCATGTACAGAGATAACAAGTTTTGGTAATTCCATCTGCCATTCTTTAAGCAGAAGTTGCAGGATGATTTCAGGTTTAGTGTCATATGATAGCCTCACATACTAAAATAAAAAATATTTTAAAAGCACAGAACAATTGAAATTTGCTCACAGGTTTCATAATGCAACATTATCTTACTTTAGGAAAATATATACTTGAATTAGATTTCATAAGAACAAATCTCATAAGCTCCTTTCAATGTATCTGCATTCCAGGAATAAACGACTGTAGGTGACTTTTTATTTTTGAGAGACATGGTCTCGCTATTTGGTTCAGATAGCCTCAAACTCTCAGAAATCCTCCTGCCTCAGCCTCCTGAGTCCTGCAATTATAGTCGTGTACCACCACGGTCAGTGTATCAAGTGATTTTAAAGTTGGAAAAATCATTCTGTGAGGTCTATAGATATAGTGCCACTCTCTATAAAAACTAAAGCACAAATGTGACTTTGTTTATACCCAGTTTATAAATTTATCCACAGTATATGAGAAACATTAAGATTAGTTAAGGTGATAAGAGAAGAAAAAAGAAGTATTGTGAGGGGGAAAAAATGGAAGTGTCTAAGCATTGCCAGAAACTTTCTGTTTGAAAGTTTTGCCAATGATTCAGACTGTTTATAACAGAATTGCGACTATGTAGTAAAATTTAAAAGGTATTTTAAATGTAGATGACTATTTCTTTCACTGGAAATGATGGCACAAGCCGACAAGAGGATCATTGCTCAAGGCCAGCCTGTACTGCACAGCAAGACTCTGTCTCAAAAGGGGAAAAAAAAAAAAAAATCTCAATTAACACTAAATGAAAGGCTGGAGATGTAGTTCAATGGTACAGTACATGTTCAGCTGGTTTAAGACCCTGGGCTCAATCTCTAGCACATTAACAATAAATGAAATGGAAAAAACAAAAAATATAACAATGGTGTTCAGATTAATTCACCAGTTAAGTTTTTAAACCATCATTCTATTAAAAAAGATAATATGGTGGCACATTTCTGTAATCCCAGCACTCCAGGAAGCTCAGAAAGGATGATCACAGGTTTAAACCCAGACTGGTAACTTAGTAAGGTACCGTCTCAAAAAAAAAAAACAAACAAAGGCTAAAAGTACAGCTCAATGTAAAACCCTAGGTTTGATTCCCCAACATTATCAAATGAATGAATGGGTACATTAAATACAAGACCACAGAGTTTAACAAGAGAGCATCTGCCTGGCATGTGCAAAGGCTCTGGGCTCAACCCTCAGACATTAAAAAAAAAAAGAATATAGGAAATGAGTTATTGCATCTGTGGAAAAATAACTTTTTTTTTTTAAATACTGGGAATTGAACTCAGGACCTTGCAGTTACCAGGCAGATAGTGTACCACTGAGCTATATCTCCAACCAGAAAATGTAATTTTTGATTCAAAAATATTTTGATTTTTTTAAATGACTTCATAAAGCAGATTTAATGAATCCTTTCATTCTTTAATCTAAAGCACATATAAAAATGCTTTTAAAAACTTCAAATATTCAGATACTAGAACACAAGATTTTTTTTTTTTAATATACATTTTAAAAAATCTTTATTTGGTAAAGTGTCTCACTACGCAGCTGGGACTAGTAGTGATCCTCCTATCTATGCCTCCCAAGCACTGGGATTACAAGCATGAGCCACCATGCCTGCTTTTGGGGGCCCACTTGGTATACTAAGGGTTCCAGAGCTGGCATGGTTTGCAGTACTGGAAACTGGACATGGGTCTTTGCACTTGCCAGGCAGCCACTTACACCACTGAGCTATCTCCCCAGGCCTAAAGACAGAACTTTAAAATTGTATCTAAGAAAAGCTCCTTGCAAAAGTGGTATATTGAAATGAAACACAACAAAGTCTCTGTAACAACAAATGAAGCTGAAGAAACATAATACTCCATAACTGAGTAGGCTTCAGGATCCCTTAATAATGTTTTATACACAGCACTTGTTTTACACTAAGTCCATCCTCATTAACATTATTTAACTGGTTGTTATGCTTGGGTATATAACATTAAAAAAAAAAAAAGATTAGACAGGAGTAAGGATTTCCACATCTAACAATGACACATGAGGTCATTTAGGACTGTCTGGGAACTACAGAAACCAGATGAAAAATAACATGTCTCAGAGCATTAGACAGCTATGAAGGTAGAAGGATCCTCTTTCAAACCCAGGAGAATAAGAAAACTTAAAAAACAATCAATCTACCATTTGGCACTGTTTTTCTTATCACTATGGAGAGACAGGTAAAACAATACAAGGGTTATGCTTTATATGGCTAAGAGTATGCTGTGGCTTAATGTACACAGAATAAAGACTCATGCTGACAAACACACCTATGTCACAAGTGAAACAAATGTACTTACATATATTCCACACTCTTGCACTACAGAGGAACTAAAAGTACCCATCTATGACAGCAACAATCTAAAATGCATTTTATAGGGCCAGCCAGAGAGCTTGGTGGACTAAAGCACCTTCTTAGGCAGGTGTAGGGCCCAGGGTTTGATCCCCCGCATGCCCACCCAGGTCACGCTAAGACATGAACTGAAATTGAGTGTGGTGGCACATGCCTGTAATCCCAATGCTTGAGGCTGAAAATAGGATGATCACTGTGAGTCTGATCTGTGTAGTGAGACCCTGTACTAAATATGTATTTTTAAAAAAGCATTTTATATTGTTCATTACTATAAAAAGTAGTACTCTAAAGAACAGAAAATGGATTAAACATACTATTAAAGAAAGCAGACAGTAACTAAAAATGCAAAAGGGAACAACAAAGAAAACAAGTAAAACACAGATAACCAGTAATATGATGGTAAATATAAACTCAAATATAAAATAGTTTACATTTTAAAAAACAATCACGTACTGCTAAAACCACTTCTTTTGGTGTATACATGTGTGTTTGTGACTAGGTCTCTGTATGTTTCAGGGTCTCGAATTCCTGGGCTCAAGAGATTCTCCCAGATTTTCCTGGCCTGAAGAGATTCCACTTCAGTCTCCCAAGTAGCTGGGGCCATGGGTATTCTGCACTATGCCCCAAAAGACCCCTCTCTCTCTTAATATAAGAAAAGATCAAAAGTAAAAGGGACTAAGGGAAGGTTCAGCTGTTCTTTCAGAAAATGTAGGACCACTGCTTTTTTTTTGTATTTTTTTAAATTTATTTTTTATTTTATTCAAGTACAAATACCAATGAGACAGTTTCAAGACACCTTAACAGGACAGATTCGACAAATCAATACATTGCAAACTGTTTTCATGCTATTGCTTTTTATATATTTGGTACAAGGTCTCACTACACAGCTCAGACTTGTAGCAATCCTGTTTTCAGCCTCCCCAGCGCTAGGGTTACAGGTGTACACCACCATGCCCAGTTTCCATGGCTGGCTCAGCACAGGGCTGGAATAGCATATGGTGCCAGGGCTCAAACTGGTCCTTGCCCTTGCCTAAGCAGGCACTTATTCCACTAAACTATCTCACCCACCTTCTGTCATTGTTAGACAATAAGTATTACTAGCTTCTCCTTTT
>PVKA01019420.1:0-42105 GCA_004027165.1 Ctenomys sociabilis | reverse complement strand
TTCATTCTTTGATTTTTTTTTTTTTTTCTTTTTTCTTTTTGAGACAGGGTCTCACTATGCAGTTCAGGCTGGCCTTAAGCTCACTTTGTAGCTCAGGCTGGTCTTGAACTCACAACAATCCTCCTGCCTCAGCCTCCTGAGTGCTGGGATTACAGGCCTGCGCCACCACGCCCGGCTTCTTTGATTTTTAAGGACAATTTCAAATTATGATATTAATTGTATCAGTCATAAGCCCAAATATAATCAAGCCAATAAGACTTCATTTCTACCCCATAGACAGTAGAATAAAGGAAAAAGTTAAATGGCTCCATAGATGATCAGTGAACCAGGTTCAAAATATGGCTCAAGCTATATACCTTGCTACCAGACCAAAGATATGAAAAGGTGTTCATTTTAACTTAAAACAATAACAACATATAAGCAAATATACAGTGATTAGTAAGGTATTATTTGAGTCTTGATTTGAAGAAACCATGTATAAGGCATTTCTAAAATAGGGAAATGTAGGGTCTGTGAGATAGCTCAGTGGTCTAAAGCACCTGCTTAGGCAAGCTTAAGCAAAAGGCAGGGACCAGTTTGATCCCTGGCACATGCCCTGTCAGCCCCACCCCCATGGCAGGCTGAGCTGGCCACTAGATAAATAAATATTCTTAAAAAAATACATTGGGAAATGTGAATAGGGATCAAATTTCAAATGCTACTGAGCAATTATTAATTTTATTGGCTATGACAGTTGTACTGTTAGGCAGAAAATGTCCCTCCAACCTGATTAGCTTCAAAATATGGATTAAGAAAAGAAAAGTAGGGACAGGTTCAGTTCAAAGAACATTTTCTGAAACATCTTAGATTATGGTGGGCTTACTTCTTGCACTGTGAAGTAAACCATTTCTTTTTGTGCTCCCACCTCAAGTCGAAACAGCTGGCATTTCATATAGATTCACAAATTCCAGATTTGTGATTGACAAATACACATTCTGAGCTCCAATTGAGAATGCCTCTACTTGGGGGCCCACATTCTTTTTGGGCATGTGTACTTTAAAATTTTTGCCTAATAAAGTTCTTTATCCCACTTAAAACAAAACAAAAAAACTAAATGAAGTTCAAAAAGAGATGAAATAAATAGAGCAAAATGTTGACAGTGACAAAGCTAGTGAAGTTGAGGAATGAACTGGATAACAACGATTTCACAGACTTAAGTTTGTAAGAAAGGATATAAAACAAAGCTGGGATGTTCAATCAGGAAGAGAAGATAGATCATGCTATAAAGGCTAAGAATTTTTTTGATTGGGAAGAGATTTCTCATTTGTATTATGAACAAAACAAATTTTTAGATGGATGAAAAATGAAAAACTGTTATCACTAAAGCACATACCCCATTAATAGAGTATTTTTCTAATCTTAAAGTTGACAAGATCTTTAAAAGTTGTAAGTAACAAGGGGCCGGGGAGATGGCTCAGTGGAATAAGTGCTTCCCTGGCAAGCACAAGGGACTGAGTTCAATTCCCAGCTCTGCCAAAAATAAAAGTTGTAAATAACAATAAAGATACGGTGTGGCACTGGTGAAGTGAACACGGCCCAGGCGTCATGAGGGGCCAGGGCGCTCTGGCCCGGCAGGTGTGTGCCCAGCGCCCCACCACACAGCTATCTCTGTCCAGCCACCTGCAGCTGACCCTGTACCAGTACAAGACATGTCCCATCTGAACCTTACTAGATTTCCCATGCCCTGCCCTACGAGGTGGTAGAGTGTGCAGAGTGGAGATCAAGTTTTCCTCTTATAAGAAGGTGCCCATTCTGGTGGCCCAGGAAGAAGGCAGCTTGCAACAGATGAACAATTCCTCCATCATCATCAGTGCCCTCAAGACCCATCTGGTGTCGGGGCAGGCCCTGGAAAAGGTCTTCAGCTACTACCCACCCATGAAAGCCCTGAATGACCAGAGCAAGGAGGTAACCGAGTTCTGTAATAAGTACTTGCTCGTGCTGGACGAGCAGGAGGCCCAGCGCATGTATGGCAGAAAAGAGGCCAGGACAGAGGAGATGAAGTGGCGGCAGTGGGCAGACGACTGGCTGGTGTACCTGGTCTCACCCAATGTGTACCGCATGGCAGCAGAGGCCCTGCCTCTTTCAACTACATTGTCCGTGAGGGCAAGTTCGGGGCTGTGGAGAGCGCAGTGGCCAAGTATGTGGGCGCAGCCGCCATGTACCTCATCAGCAAGCACCTCAAGAGCAGGCATCACCTTCAGGATGATATGCGTGAGAACCTCTATGAGGCTGCCAATAAGTGAGTGGCAGCCATGGGCCAAGACCAGCCCTTCATGGGAGGCCAGAAACCAAACCTCACTGACCTGGCAGTGTATGGTGTACTGTGTGTCATGGAAGGGCTGGAGGCCTTCAACGACATGATGCGGCACATGCGCATCCAGCCCTGGTACCTGCAGGTGGAGAAGGCCATCGCCAAGGACTCCTCAGCACCCTGAGTGACCCCACCTGTAGAGGGTGGCAGCAGAAGACTGCTGGGGACTGGAGCCCCTGGGGCCAGGCCCATTGGCTCTATGCACAGGAGTGGTGGGGGCAGGGTCCTACACCTCTTGTAAACCCCACCCCCAGCTCCCTAGCTGATGACACTGAAACTTCTAAGGCTGGGTGCTGAGGACAAAGCTGGGCTGTTTGTGCCGACAACCGCTAGGAGGGGTCATGGCCACCGCAGAGACAGCCTCCGCCCCTCACCTGGGCACTGGTCCTATCTGGACCTCCTGGCTCTGCAGCCCCTAGTGATGGAGCAGTGTGGTGTTCAGAGTCCCTTTTCCCAGCCACCCCTGGGGCAGTCATTCTATAATAAAGAGTAAGTTTGATGCTCAAAAAATAAAAACAAACAAACCAAAAAAAATAAAGGTACATAAAAACACAGTATAAGTTGTAAGTGTAAAATATAAACTTAGCCTCCTTTATTAGCCCTCAGTGCCTAGAATCGAGCTGACACATAGTAGGAACTCAATGGATGGTCACTGAAGAAGCAGACACAAATGCTAGTCCTATTAGCATGGGTGCTCTGACTCAGTAATGCTCTGATTCATGCTTACAAAAATTTCCACCTAAGGACATGAGATAAATGAGCGAAGGTTTATGTGTGTGCCTGTACATGAAAGGAAGCTGATTTCAACCTTTAGTTACGACCAACAAATGGTAAACCAGTTGATAATTCTGAAGGACAGACCTCAAATATTATTCTTTGTATTTTGATGGTAAGAATACTGGTTCATATTTATTTTCTTTTGCTTGCTTGCATTTTCTATAGCATCATGCATTGAATCGGGTCCCTGTGCTTCCCTAAGCAGGCACTTAGCCCACTGAGCTATCTTGCCAGCTCTTATACAATGACATTTAAAGACAAACTACTTTTGATTTGTTTTTGCAATACTGGGGATGGAACTCAGGGCCTTGTGTATGCTAAACAAGCACTCTAGCACTGCTACCCACCCAACAACCCATACTTTGAGAGTATAATAACCTGTCTAATCACAAAAATTCTCTGTCTCCTGTATCCAAACTCTTCTGATCCTTGTATATTTAATAGCATATATACTTTTTATAATATAGGAAAGACTGTGATATAAAAACAGAATGAACCTATAGTTTAAAATTGTCATATATTAATTTTATTTTTATTTCAAAGACA
Organism: Ctenomys sociabilis; assembly: GCA_004027165.1. Classification (NCBI taxonomy): domain Eukaryota; kingdom Metazoa; phylum Chordata; class Mammalia; order Rodentia; family Ctenomyidae; genus Ctenomys; species Ctenomys sociabilis. Next base: position 38,432 of record PVKA01019420.1, on the reverse strand, counting down.
ATCTCTTAACTTATAAATAACCTCCCAAACAAATGTGAACAGGTAAATACTTCCTTTTCACCTATTTCAGGAGCCAGCAAATTTTCTGTACACAGAAGTTTCAGACAGTAAGATGCACAGGATCTCTTCAACCACAACTCTACCACCACAGCACAAAAGCAGCTAGATAGTACTACAAGAATGAGCCCAGTTGAACAAGGGATGTGTCTGAGTTGCCTAAGAAGCCAGTCTGCTGATTCTTGGACTGTATCATTAAGGACCACCACTTACTATTTCAAACTTTTATCTCCTAACACAACTCTTCTAAGAATCAGTTCTTTCCTTAAACTTAGTTTTCTTGACATTAAAATGTAGACGTTCTGTGATATGGCCCTAAAAAAAGCAATTTGCCTAAAGCATAAATATATTACACTAAACAGTGTTTCATATGGATCAATAGAGCCATAAGAAAAATTTGACAAACCAAGAGGTAAGGAAGCCTAAACCATATTTCTCCAATATTTTCGTGAGTTTTCTTTTTTTTTTTCCCTTTTGTACCTTAATTCTTAAGATTAAATTCCAGAAACAATTTTTCTATTTCTCTAATTTTTATTCTTAGTTCACCATTAGATGAAATCTTTGCTAGGTCACTGTAAGAACAGTTTATTATAGAAATTGCCATTTCCATCACATCCCTAGCTCCCGCCACTAAATGTGTGACACATCTGTGCTCTGGATGCAAGTAAATTGGCCTGAGGTTGAAGAGATGGCTCCAAACAAAGTGACCTGCATGTGAGGAGATTTCAGTGAGCACTACCTAGGCCACACAGTGCTCTTCAGGAGAAACAGAGGGACTGACCCAAAGCTTGAGCCACTAACATGGCTTTTTCTATGGAAAATGCCAGGTTAGTAATACAGGATTTTTAAAATTCTTAATATTTTGGCTTGCAGACTAAAAACTAAACATACAATGAAGAAAGTAAAACCACAGCCAATATCCTCACCTAGATATAATTACTTTTAAAAATGTTACCAGAGATCCACTAGAAGTACAAAGCTCTGCAGTGTTTGGAAGGGTGGCGTCTCAGTACAGCTAAGTATACACGTACCTGTGGGTACTGTTGGAAGGCTGCCGGGCCGCTGGGCTGCACTCCTGAGGTGAGTGGTGCGGCAGCATTCTGATAACCAGGCTGAAGTGTTGGGTAACCATGACCGAAAGGTTTGGCCATCCTCACGGACTGAGGAGCGGGGGGTGCTGGCACAGGGTCCGGGTCAGGCGCAGGGTCTGGAGCAGGGCTGCTGGCCGATGAAGAGTGCATGTCTAGTATGTGGGAAACCAGGGCATTAGCCTCTGCAGACTGCATTCAGTTGAGCCAGGCCTTCTGCCTTTCTCCTTTTCAGGACAAAGTCTGATCGCAGTAGGGGCCAGTATAATGGGCTCTGGGTACCTGTCACCCCACTTTACTAATCTTACTTTACATACTGTCCTGTCCTACATTTTGTATGACTCATCAACAACTCTTTAGCTGGTACTCCTAACACAACACACACAAGCAGACATACACATGCAGCTAGTAGAGTTGTTGTTTTTTCCCCCCAAAATCTCTAAGCAGGCCTGGAGTTAAGAAACAAAACAGAACAACACAGTTAAGAAAGTGTCATTGGGCCGGGAAGATGGCTCAGTGGAATAAGTGCTTCCCTGGCAAGCTCAAGGGCCTGAGTTCAATCCCTGGTTCCGCAAGAAAAAAAAAAAAAAAGTGTCATCAATCTCTTCTCTAACTTGCCCTTCATTTAACCCTGCCACCTATGTCCATGATCCATGGAAGGAATCATGCCTTCCACAACCCTCTAGAGTCACACGTCTGGAAGGTCCTGAGCTGGTCCCACCAGCTCCCAGAGGAAGGTGGGATGCAACTCCAAGCAAGTTTACTTAATCAATATGAACTGTGTTTATTGCAATTCTTTAACAAACTAAACTGCCTTATCTGTCTGTCTATCTACCTAAATCATTTATGGTAGTAAGTACTGAAACCAAGATTGTGTAACTAAGCTATACCCTTGAGCCCTTAATTTTTTTTTTTTTTTAATTTGGAAACAGGGTTTTGCTGGGTTGCTCAGCTGTCCATGCTGGGCTGAAACTATGAATACTCCTGCATCAGCTTCCCAGGCTGCTGGGATTACAGCAAATATTTTATTAAAACTAAACAAACAAACAAACAAACAAACAAACAAAACACTAAAAAATTTAAAAAACATATGCAAAATCAACTAAAAGAAACTCTAAGGTAGGCATGATGTGCATGCCTGTTATCAAAGCACACGTTTGGGAGGCTGAGGCAAGAAGACTGCTCTAAGATGAAGTTAGCCTTGTGTACACAATAAATTTAAGGCTAGTCTGAATTATAAGGAGATTCTGTCTCAAACAAAGCTAACAAAACTGAAACCCAAACAAACTAAAAATGTATGTATATTCAGGCATACTATTATTATCATTTTTATTTTGGCTTTTTGAGACAGGGTCTTATTATGTGGTCCAGGCTGGCCTTGAACTCACACTGATCCTTTTGCTCAGCATCCTGAGTGCTGGAATCATAGGTATTTGCCACTACACTCAGCTATTACTATTATTTTTAAAGGCAAGTCAACAACGAATAATCATTTCCTTTTTGTTATCTATCTTTTTTTAAAACGGTATTTTTTGTTAACAGACTACAAAAATAAATGTTCTAAAAGCATATGAGTAATAAAAAGTATTTTTAAGAGTTTCTTTAAAAAAAGTCACTTCATTTTTTTTTTTCAATCTTTTATTTATGTTTTTGGTACAGGGTGTCCCTTTACAGCTCAGACTCATAGTGATTCTCTTGTCTCAGCTTCCTCAGCACTGAGATTGGGGGCTGGCATAGCATAAAGTACCAGGGACTGAACCTGGGTCCTTGCACTTGCCAGGCAGGTGCTTAGACCACCGAACTATCTCCCTAGTCACATCATTCTAATGGCAGCTGCATCCTACTTAAGACTTATGCCATCACTGTGTGCTGATTATACAGGGTCCACTCTGGTTTTCTGAAACCTAAGCCCTCTTAAGAAGGATAAGAGCTTCAAAAAGTACATACTGCATAGATCTCCTGCTTGTGCCTCTATGGTGAGGTGACTTAGGTACAAGATTGCTAGAGAGCACCACAGCTATCAGTGTAAGAAATATAAAAGCAGGAGCTGCATAGAGTCCAGATATCCTGTCTTTAAAAACACACACTGCTCTGCTACACCTTGCCAATCAAAGTGCCGGCTGCAACAGCTCTGCTGGTCCTGAAGGTTAAGATCATTAGGAGATGGAAGGGGCTGTTAGGTGACTGTCATGCTAGCAGTAATGTGATACACGAACCTGGGCGTGGCACATACCTGTAATCCCAGCACTTGGGAGACTGAGGCAGGAGGATTGTTGTGAGTTCAAGACCAGCCTGAGCTACAAAGTGAGCTTAAGGCCAGCCTGAACTGCATAGTGAGACCTTGTCTCAAAAAAAAAAAAAAGTGAGACAAGAGAATCACTGGCAGAGCAGACAGGAACCATAGGGCTATAAAGAGCCACAGTTCACACTCTGGGGCTGGTTGTAAAGAATTAGGAGTTCAAGATCCAAAGCATGAGAAAACACTATGCAATTATGTAAGGCATTAAGAAAATTATTTACTATTAAAATTTTTAGAAACATGAAAAAGCTAAAGAACAACAAAAGTAATAAATTTCCTTAGACACCCCAGAAACAACATTTATGGCTGACACCATTAAATTAAGGTCAAGAAATGCCAGGAAATGTCAACTAAAGACAGTCTGCTGGTATGTGGTACAGGTTTATGTGTGAAACTAATAGCCAATAACTTCAAATAAACAACAGGCACAAGACGATAATCACCTGGGTAGCTGCCCCCCTCCAGGGCATCATAGCTGTTGGGCACTGGGGAGGCACTGCTCGTGGTAGAGGAGCTGTCCACACCTGAAAAGAAACCACAACACCAGGTGAGTAGAGTACAGTGGGTCTCAGAGCACTGAATTTTGAAAAAGATGTTTTTAATGAACTAGAAAAATTCCTGACTCCAGTAAAAATGTGAAGTGACATATTTAATAATACTTAAAAAAAACACGTAAGGATCTGTTAATAAGAACAGACAAAAAAAGTTGGAAGAATACAAAGCTGATGATTGGAATAAAGTTCAGTTCAACATGAAACTTAAAGAGAATCGACATTAACTATTAACAGCATCAAGCTCACAAATACATACTTTAGGTCAATAGCAGCACAGGATCTCACTAAATTGTTACGTTGGCTAGGCTGGATTGCAATTCTGCCTCAGGCTTTCAGAGTTCTGAGATTACAACTATGTGCTAGGCCATTAGTGTTACAGTATGTTAGATAATTAAGTTTTAGTGTTTTTATAAAACATCATAGCTCTTTCTTTTTTTCAGAACCGGGGATTGAACTCAGGCCCTTGTACTTGCCAGGCAAGCACTAATTCTACTGAACCATCTCCCCAGCTCTTTGAAAAATCCATAAAAGAAGAGCCAATGTTTTGGGCTGCTTTCTAGCATATAACTAGGTTCTTCTATACATCAGCTTATTTATCCATAGAATGGATGACAAGTAATACCTGCCAAGCCAGGGAGATGGCTCAGTAGAACAGGCTCTTGCCTGGCAAGCTCAATGGCCTGAGTTCAATCCCTGGTTCTGCCAAAATAAAACAAAAAAAATACCTGCCAAGTTTAATACAGTGAGATGAATGAAAGGCATGCTAATAAATGTTGTAATAGTTATATAATTTTTTATTATTTGTGTTCTTTCAAAACCAGTAAGATTAGGAGAAAATTAGCTTTGTGATGAAATCAGGTGACAGGTCACAAAGATAAAACATGTAAGTATGTGTGTCATTCATTCATTCACTTAACAAATATTTACTTTGGAATCTACAATTGTCCTAGTTAGAATGCTAGAGCATATAGAGACATATAAGGTAGAATGGCTCCTCCTTTATGTTAGAAATATTATGGCTGAAAAGACAAAGTCTATCTTTTTTTTTTTTTTTTTTTGCGGAACCAGGGATTTAACTCAGACCCCTGTGCTTGCCAGGGAAGCGCTTATTCCACTGAGCCATCTCCCTGGCCCCCAACAAAGTCTATCTTACAGTGCTAAAAATCCATGGTATAGTTTATCTCTGGATTCTAACATCAGTATTAAAGTATTACAACTGAAATTTAAACTACATTCTAGGCTGATTTTGCTCTGGTATAAAAAGATTGGCATAGTCCTCATTCATTGAATAACTATGGATGGGCATGATGAACAGGTGTACTAAGAGCACAATAGCTGAAGTTATTAACATTTTCTCCTCAACAGATAACACGATTTGAAGGCAAAAGGTTCACCAGATTCTACTTTGGGGACGTTCCAATCATCAATACTATCTTTTGCAAAACAAGGTTGACTTGTAAAATGCCCACTGTCTACTTTTTAATGATTTCCTGGGACTTCTATTAGACAATGGATATGAAGTACTTATATAGGAGGATGGCTATAAAAGTAAGTAACAGGCAGAAGAAGACACTAATCCTTACTAAGTGCCTTTTTATAATACACAGAATTTACGCAGATCTTCCTAACAGAGTTCAGGAGGGAATGGCTTTTCCTTTTCTTCCCTGTCTTTGAGTCTGTAAGTACAGTAGCATGCTAAGTATAAGGTCAGAGAAGTCTAGCCACGGAGACTAGAAAGCAGTGCACAAGTCGCAAGAGCCACCATGGAAGAACGAAGTTGCCTGATGGTGAGGCATTGAATATGACATAGGCCTGGGAAGACACCCACAGCTCCCACACCAACCTCATGGGCGGACGGGGCAGGGGAGGACACAGCAGCGGCCTACTGGCTGCACCACAGAGGGAAATGACTGCTTGTGGAAACAGCATCTTCTCAGGTGAGAACGTTTAGCTGTGTCTAGTTAGTTGAAAACTACATCAGCAAATTCACAAGATCAGACAACTAGAGGAAGCAGTGGCGGCACAACACTACATGCACAAACTGCCACCAAACAGTGTGTTTCCAAATGGTTTATCTGCATTACAAGAATTTTTACTCAACAAAACCAAGCATGTTAGCCAGTCATCTCAGTGGGGAACATTCTTTTCAACAACTGGAACCAGAACAACTAGATTATATCCTTGTGCAGAGGGGAAGTTGAACCTGTTCTTTATTCTAGAACTGAAATGAAGTACAGATGTAAACCTAAGTGCCAGAACTGTAAGTCTTAGAGCACAGAAACCGTCATGGACTTGGGATAGGCAACAAAGTGCTTAAATATGGCATCAAAGAATGAAGTAATAAAGGAGAAAAATCGGTAAAAATGACTACAAAAAATTAAACATGTTTATGCACTAAAACACAAACAGATATAAATCAAAGATGGAAAGAAACATTTACATGTATCTAGTAAGGGTGTAGTACCCACAATATACAGAAAGAATGATTGAACTAACAGATCAAAAAAATTAAAATGGGCAAAGATATTCCTTCAAAGAAGTTAAACAAGCATCGGGCAGTGCAGGCCTGTATACTGGGAGGTTAAGGCAGGAGGATTTAAGCACAGCTTGGTATGATTGCTTCAAAACAAAACCCAAAATAAAAGGTAAGCAAAGGACAAAGAAGGAATGAAAAGATGCTCCAAAAACTAGCCACTAGGGCAATGAAAATGCAACAGTAACTCGCTACCACTTCACATCCTCCAGCACAGAGCAGTTGTAACTGAAGAGATGGGGAATGGCAAGTTCTGGGAAAGAGGTGAAGAAACTGGAGTTCTCATAGATATATGGAACTCTGAAGCCACTCTGGAAAGCATTGGCAGCGTCTCAAAAGCTTGTGTACAGAGTTACTACAGGGTCCTGAAATTCCTAAGGGGAATGAAAACTCACCCACAGACAACCACAGCTACAGTGTGGAAGCAACTCAAATGGATATGTAAAGGGTGCTAAATACATAATTGTGGGGACAGGGGAGATGGCTCTGTAGAATAAGCACTTCCCTGGCAAGTGCAGGGACCCAAATTTGGGTTTGGCCACAAAAACAAAAAAACAAAAAACAAAAACAGAAAGGAAACAAAAACACATAATTTTAGCAACACAAGGAATGAAATACAGATACACACCATGGATGAGCCTTGAAAACATGAAATGAAGACAGCCACAAAAGCAGCACAACTGGGCTGGGGGCGTCAAGCTCAGAGGTGCAGGCCTGGGCTCAGGCCCCAGGACCCTCGAGGTCCAAGTTACATAGATGATGTGTCTCTATCAGAGACAGCGGACTCGAGACTCAAGCTTCGTGCTGCTTGGAGGCATGTGGCCACAAACAGATAGCAGGTTTCTATTTTGGGTGACAAAAATGTTCTGAAATTACAGAGTAGTGAAACTGACAAACTTCGTGAAAATATGAAAGCTGCTGAATATAAATAGCTGAATCTTCGGGTGTGTAAATTATATTTCAGTACAGCTGTCACAAAAACACTACATTTCTCTTTACTAGAAAAACTCTCCCCCACCCCCCACAGTAGTGAGGATTGAGTCCAAGGCCTCAATGAGCTACCTTCCCAGCCCTTTTTTGAGACAAAGTCTCACTATGTCACTAATTCCTAGGATGGGCTCATACTTGCCATGTACTTGCCTTAGTATCTCAAGTATTAGGACTACACATATATGCCACTACTACCAACTAAGAAAAAGTTCACAATGTAAGTGCTAAAAAACATTCATTCTTGGAAAAAAATGATGTCTAAAGATAAAAGACTAAACATTTTAATCAAATTATTGCAAAGATCACACTAATTACTTAACTTCTTTCATGTCAAACTGAATGCAAATACTGAAAACAGCCCATTTTAGTAATACAGTCATAAACTTTTAGTTATCCTAAAAGTTTATTTAAGTAATTAAAACCTTTTTTTTTTTTTTTTTTTTTTTTAAAAAAGGATGGGGCAGGACATAGCTCAGCAATACAATGCCTGCCTGGCAAGCCCAAGGTCCCAAGTTCAATCAATTCCCAGTTAAAAAAAAAAAAAAAAGAACCTGTTCATTTATTTTATTTTACTTGTCTTTAGTTTTTGAGGCAGGGACTCTTCTATGTAGACCAAACTGGCCTTGAACTTGTAGCAATCTTCCTGTTTCAGTCTCCCAAGTTCAAGGATTGCAGTGTATGCCACTATACTCAGCAAAATCTGCTCATTTATTTTAAAATTCACTTTCAGAGGACAAGACTACTTAAGTGCAAAACTCTATTCTGGACCTGCCACACTATCAAAAAAAAAAGAAAAAGAAAAAAACAACCAGCAATTATAAAACTACTAGACTACACTAAGTTAACAGCTTAAAGTTTTCTGAAGCTTATTGTTTAAATCAATGCACTCTATAATTGGGTCATGCCACCACTGCCAACACCAACTGAAATTGTATAGAAGCGCACACACGCACACCCACACACACAGAGGGAGAGAACACACTAGGAACTGTATTCCCCTATATTCTAAAATGCTTCAGAACACATTCACTCTTTACCATCCTAGAGAGGAAGTTGCAGAGGCCCTCACAAAAGGACTTTACTCTCTGGCTTTTGTCTTTCCATTGCTTTACTCACATTCCCTCTACTGCTCTCCCTCTGCCTCAGTGCAGCAGTGACAGACTTAGGGCATGTGTGCTACACAGGCTTTAAGCTTTAAAAGGTTAGCCATCACTGTGTGACTTGTGTTCATGCACAACATATAGTATTCTGTTCACCTAGCTTTCATTTCTCCAAGTGGCCTATTCCCACTCATCCTTCAAATTCAAAAGCCTTATAGAGACCCTTTCCCACGTGCCTGTAGAAAAATCACGCTCTTTCCTGTGACACAGCACTGGTTTCCACCCTGAATGAACTACTGTACTTCTCAAGTGGCACTGTGATCACATAGTATAATTGTGTTCCTGCTATACACATCTGGAAGCCAGAAGCTACTTTCCTGTATTGATTCTGGAATTGTAATACCAACTAAAACAGGCTAAATATCCCTTATCCAAAACACCTAGAACCAGGAGTATTTCAGATACTAATGTTTTTTCTTTCAATTTTGAAATATTTTCACACACAAGCTATCTTTGGGATGGGACCCACGTCTAAGCACAAGCTCACCAATGTTTCATACATGCCTTCTACACACAACCTAATGGTCACTTCATAAACTCTCCAGTGCGTCTGGGTTTGATGGGAAGCCACATTAGTTCAGGTTGTTTTTGGTACAGGGTGTTGATGGTGAGAACATTTCTCTGATTTGAGGCTTTAAGCATGAGAGGCTCTCAGCATATAATGCTTCCAGTGTGTAGGCCAGTTAACTCTGACCATGATCCCACTAACCCTTAGCTCCAAGTTCCTCAGTCAGGTCACTTCGTGTCACATTGGGAAGATTTTTCTCCCTCATTATTTTTACTGGCTGTCATGATTTAGAAAAACAAGAGAAAAGAAAAAAAAAGGAGGGGGAACCTGGGGAAAGAAGGGATAGATCAGAACAGTTCACAATCCTTACAGTTGTGGGACAATGTTAGGAAACACTGAAGCCTTTTAGAAAAGCCTTCGCTGTTTTTTATCTTTTACCAAGCCACATGGGTCAATGAAAACTACTAAACTTGCTAATATTACTCAACGTTTCTGATGATTTGAGGTCTCATTTCCTCCTAACTTGCACAAAATATAGGAAAAAAAAAAAATCTCCACCAAACTCTAAGGCTACCACTTCACAGCTGAGGGAAAACTGGGGACTTACCATGTTTGAGCTGCTCCTCAGTATGAGCTCTCTAATAAGACCCACTCTGTGGGCTAATATTAAAACTAATTATAGAGAGGAGGCGTACATCACACAGATAGCAGCAAGAGGTTTAGAAATGTTCTTCTGTTTTCTATTCTCTTTACCTACCCCCAGTGTTAAAGATGAAAAAGAGAAAAACAAAAAGTTCTTCATTGATTAAAGGAACCAGGAATCCCTACAGAAAAACCTCATTCTAGGATTACAGAAAGGAAATCCAAGGTAGGTTTGGATTATTATGACCTTAAAGTAACATTTTATAGAGACAACAAACCCAGCCTGAAGATGCCAGCTCTGGCCAAATAGAGGACAAGGTAACCAATGAATTCCTACATGAAATTCCAACTCACCAATTTAGGACTCACAATTTAGGAGAGTGAAAATCATAAATGAATGCCACAATGAATGAATAAATTTGATAGAGAAAGGACACTGAGCCTTAAAGACTCTCACAAATTACTTATGCATTTAATGGGGGAAATGTAGTAACTTTATAGTGAGAAGGCTGGCACACATGGCCATGATTGAGTGATTAAAATTAGTCTCATAAAAAAAAAAACAAGAAGAAACTAACACATGTTTCCAGGATGACTTTAGACATCCTCTCAAGCATATGTGATTCAAATCCAATCATGAAAAAATAATATGTAAGTTCAAACAGAGGAACATTTTACAATATTTAACCGTACTGTGCTCTTTGAATACGTCAAGCTGAGGAAGGAAAGGCTAAGGGATTATTCCAGATTGAAGGAGCTAAATAGACATGAGATCCCAGGCCATGAAAATTAGCTGTAAGACCAAACTGAGGTGGCTGTTGAGCCTGTGGGGGGTGTTGTGTGCCAGGCATCACTGTATCCCGCTCAACACAGGAAGAACACATGAAGAAAACTGCACAGCACACAAGGCAAAAATGCTCTACTGCACAAGGAGCTTCTTTCAATCTTTCTGCATCCTTTGAGATATTAAAAGATAGAATATTATTTAAAATTTTTGATTTCCACATCTTAAAACAACTACTTGCTATCTAATACCCTCTCCTGTATACCATACCCTCAAATCACACATTAAACACTGTAATATTTTAAAAATCCACAGAAAAAACAAACTTCACTAAATACATTGTACAGTAAATCTTTCCATAAAAAAAGGAGAATCTTAGTTACCAATAAAAACTTGAAATATCAACATTTGTTGGTTCAGTCTTAAACTGTCAAGAGTTAGCAGAGAAGGGGAACTACATGATTTTCAGTATGTTCTACCCATCAAGGCAGGAAAAGGCTTTAGCCCAGCTGCAACTCATAAGCATATGTACAATATATTTAATGAACATGAGAGGAAATACTACTTCATGCTCAAGAAAATAAGTTTTGAGCCAAGTACATGAGAAGAGCCAGGAAGACCTCACAGAACTTGGTCCTAGTTCTCTACCACTATTACAAAATACACAGGGCTCATTCTGATTAGCATAAAGGAGCATGCAAAGCAGAAAAACTGCTCAGAAAGGAGGTCAGAGCAGCCAGCAGCCCTGAAATTCATTTGAGACTTATTCCTTGGCACATGACGTGGGAGAAATAAAGGCATTTCTAACAGAAGGAAACAACCTGTTGTGATGAATGAGGCATCTATTGCTTATATAAGATAAACAAATCCATAGGAGGAAAAAAAAAATTCCTCATTTCAAGTGACCCAGCCTTGTATAACCCAAACCAAGTAGATTCATCATGCAAAATCTACAGATACTTTTTTAAAAGGCTAAGACTACAGAAACAAAAGAAAACTTGAGTAGGAGAAAGATCAAAAACTGGTGTAAAGCTAAAGCAGACCTGCTTCCTCATCCTCCTCCTCTTCCTCATCATCGGAAGTTGATGACAAGGGAGTCGGTGCGGAGCTAGCTTGATTATTAACATAGTCACCATACTGCATGCCTGTAAAGTGGAAAGCACAAACACAAGAGTCAAACCAACAGGAAAGACGAGAAATAAACTTTGACATTGCATTAAAAGTGAGAAGAACTCTGACATTCCAAAGAACCCAGCATGCATATTAATATTAGCAAATTCATTAAAAAACTAGAACTGTTAGAAAATTTCTGCAAAGCAGTTTAGTAAAAGCAGCTTTAATATGAACTAGCTGCTTTAAGCATAAAAAAAAAAAAAACCGTACCATGTATAACACCAATATTCAGGAAACTGTGTGATTTTTTTCTGAGCTCCATACACATTTACCTGCTTGGACCGTAGGCCCCTGCAGTACACATCTATGAGGACTGTGTTCTACGGTAGAAGTGATCATTTCAACTGAACTGAATTTGTATAGCACAGAGAACACATCTAGTTGCTTGGGACTTTCCTTCCTCCACTGTCACCTTTATGGTGACTCAGTTTCCATAACAGAAAAGCATCACAACTGGGGAACTGTAATTGGGATTGTGTTCCCACTTAAAGCGAGTATTTAACCCCTCCCCCCAAAAAAGGGCTTGTTAAAATGTAGATGAGTAAAGATCTTCCTCCTATGACCACAAACATCATGGGAAATCTGCTAGCTTTGCTGAAAACACTTTAAAATATAGGTAAAGCAGCCATAATCACAAATTCATCCGAGAAAGTTACCATTCAATATAAAATAAGTTCAGCATTACAAGAAATAAATGTGATACCTTCCAAATTCAGAGTGGCATGGTCCTCTAACAAAAACCTAGTTAAAATGAAAATTTCACTAGTATTAGACCTTAGATTAAATATAAAGTTCATGATAAAATAGATGAATAGTAAAAGGTTTTCTGGCAAAGAAACTCTTCTTTAACTTAAGAACTTATTTAAAAATAAAGTGCTTTCTCAAATGTTTTCCTCTCATCCAAATTTGTTGAATGAAACAGATTTCAATTCTTAGAAAAGCACCCAATGGTTTACTGGAAGCAAGTAACACAGTTATGTAATATCATTTTGCTTTATACTGTGGTTATCAATGAATTATGTTAACACCCAACATATGCAAACTTTTGTCTCCCCAAAATAAGTATAATCTGTTTTAAAGGAAAACAAGAGGATCACTACAAGTCTGATTTTTGTATGAGACCCTGTACCAAATACATTAAAAACAACAACAACAAAAACAGTGCAAATACTCTTGGCACTTTAGACTTCAGCCAAGATTTAAGCCATTCTCTAACCATGACTTTGTACTCAGATTTTGGCTTGCTTGTGCCTATGAGGATAAACATGCTAAAAACTAAGAATATGACACTTTTGTTCATTCACAAGGGAATGGGAGCAGTTCCAGAACAACAATCACTCTATATTCAGTATATTCAAACACCTTGCTTTAGTCTGTGCAACTCAGATGGACTACAAATAACTCAGATTCGAAGTTATGGCCACCAAGTGCCAAAGGCTGCATTACCTAATCTAGAAAACACAAATGGTTATAGGTCCTACAAGTGCCTCTGCTCATTCTCGCCAAGAACCAGAACCTTGCTTGAGAAACTCAAATCTTCAAGGTAACAGGATGACATCTCTCCTAGAGCCCAGCCTGAAATTTGTTGCACAAATGAGCAACAAGAGGGCTGGCCTGTTACCACCCCCAAAGAAAGAATAAATCTATATTTAAATTCACTGTCTTAATCGGTCCTCTAAGGGATGAAACTAGTAAAACAGAAGGCAAGAAACACTTCACAGAGCAGGGCATCGTGGCATACATCTGTAATTCCAGCACTTAGGAGGCCAAGGCAGAAGGATAACCAAGTGTGAGACCAGCCTGGAATATATAGCAATATCTTATATAAAAAACCCAAAATACATAATAAAAGGAATACTTTAAACTTTCATTTCACAGAATTTGACACAATGAATGGAGACCTCTGGTAACGCACCAGAACTATTGATAGCTCAGGTGTAACTAGCGGCAGAACACTGGCCTAACATGGGCAAGGCTCCAATTCAATGCCAGGGGATGAGATTCAAAAGGACATTCACCGAAGCACCTGGGTCCTGGAGACCCAGCCCTTGGGACTGCACATATGCACTGTTCCCTGGATACAGCTGCACTGGGGACAAAGCAACCTGCTCTTAAGGAAACAAATGCCTTATGGCAGCTGAGGTGTTTTTTTTTTTTTTTTCCTTCAATTTAAGAGTTCAGATTTTCAGCAACTGCTACCATTCTTCTTAAGCTGGTCTTCAAACTAAGAATGCTGTACATGACAGAACATTTTTCAAGGAATCAATCAGGTATCGATTTCTGTAAAGACACTTGCCTAAAACCCAGCCACCTAATGTGGAGCCTACAACAGCCTTAATCTCACATCACAAGACACAAAGGACCCTGACCTAGCTAACACCATAATCAAAGCAGAAAAACCTCTCTGGCACTAAAAAGAAAGCAAGCTTGCCTGCTTGCTTCCTTTTGGCCTCGCTACCTCTTTCTGTGATTCATCAAGGAACCCTAAACCTAGTTTCTTCTATCTTAACAGATAATTTTAGTAATAGGTGAAACATGTTAAGAGGATTGGTTCTTACTGGAAAATACTTAATTCAAAATATGAAAAGTGGATGGTAGGAGTAATGAGAAATTTGTTAATAATTCTACTTCTATATAGACCCCAACCACATCGGAATCCTGTGAGAATGATACAAACACAAAAATGTGAACAGAGCAGCAAGATGACAGTGTGGACAAAGATGGGTCTCTGTGTTCAATTCCAGCTCCTGCACTACTTACTAGATGTATGTCCTTGGAGGCAGTCATAATCTCTGTTTTCACTGACACCAGCAATACGATGGGATAGTACTTACCTCAAGTGGCTGTTGAGGATTAAATGAGTTAATGTACTTCAAATGCTTATACATGTGGTAATTGACATTATACTGAACAATCCTCCTTCCTCAACCTCTTAAATGTTGGGATTACAGACATGTGCCACCATGCCTGGCCTTCAGTTCTAAACTTTAAGTGTTTTTGTAAATATTTAATTAAAACCAATTATGTTCAGTTATTCTTAACACTCAGACCTAAACAAAGCTATTAAAAAAAGAGAAAGTTGGTCCTATCAATGTGACCAGTGTATACAGTTACGGTCATTACTCTTGTAAAAACAAAGTGGAATATTTTCTAGAACTACCATAGTTACTCAAGATACAATGAATAAAACACAGGGATGAGGACAAAAGGATAAAATCCTTCATGGACTGTGCGGTGTACCTCAGCAGTACAGCACCCACATTTGTAAAGGCTGGAGTTCAATCCCAAGCACTATGAATAAATCTTATTTGATTTCTTTCCATCAATAAAGATGTATGATAAAGCATTTACAACCTATTTTACCATACAACATTTGTGATATAGCATGTTATATTATAAATTTAAAAAATTAAATTATAATAGTACAAATTGCAATGTAAATACATAATCCTCATTTTATTTGATAAAATATTTAATACATCCTACACTGTTTGAACAACAAAAAAAAATAACCATCATGTGAACCTACTAGTACTTAGTAGTATGTTTTGAGAACTGCCTTTGCCAATTAGGTTATACGGAAACAGTGTCCATAAAATAAGTGAATCTTACAACCCAAATTGATCTTTAAAATATAATGAAAAAAATACAGTGAGATACTATTTTAGCAATAGCGTAAAAAAGTTCACAACCTTCTGAGGGACTTCAGACCCAGTAAGCACAGCCCTAGGTCTAGCAGCGCAAGATGGGCACAGCCTCACCCCTGGTGGTGGAGTTTTTCCTATCCATGATAAACTTTGGTGGAAAATACTTTAAAGTACTAGGTTTTTATTTCCAGGACAATCACTGGCTTTTGAGAATCAATTAATACTCTGTAATGCTACAGTTGCTTTTCTTTTAAAAACAACATTTACAATGTATGATCTGATCAACTGATAGCAAGTCCTCTGCTGATCACAAAAACACTCAGCAATACAAACTGCAAGGCCAGGCTAAGAATTTATGATGTTTCTGCTTTTTCTGAGCTTCAGAACAGAACAGTCTTTCATATTCAAGGTTGGAAGCTGTCAGCACACAGAGAACACAGGCCTTAAAATATTACTACAGTTGCTCTGAAAACATGAACTATAGGTACAGGTAAACTTCTGGTCCAATGAAAAAGACATGAAACATGAATATTTTGGAGTTTGGGACAAACAGAAAGTAAGAAACCTTTTGAAAAAAGAAAAAGAAAAGAATGTGTGTGTTGGGGTGGGTGGGGATCAAAATAATACATTTTATCACTTAAGAATATTAAACAAATTAATCAAATATCTAAAGGTGGGGCCACAATTTCATTTTCAACCTTCCTTATTCCCAAAATTGTGTCAAAGGATACTTTCTATTAATAATAATGTCAACTGGAGCCAGGAATATAGCTCAGTGGCACAGTGCCTGTCTAGCAAGCACAATGTCTTAAGTTTCATTCTCAGTACAAAAACAAACAAACAAACAAAAAACAGACTAACAGACAAGCACAGAAATATCAAAAAGGACATGGAGATTCACTAAATAGGAAACTCTTACTTTATTTTTTGGTACTGGGGATCGAACTCAGGATCTCATGCTTGCCAGGCAGGCATTTAAGCCACTGAGCCATCTCCCCAACCCTAAATAGGAAACTCTGGATTGGTTGATCAAAAATAGATAAATTAATTAATTAAATTAAAAAATAAAAATTAAAAAAGGAAATACATGTCCCACAATATAGGAATGGATTAGTAAATCATAAAGCAGTACAACAATGGATTACTAGTTACAGGAGTAGCTAAAACACTACAGTATATATGAGAAACTACATATAATTTAATAAATGTAAAATCAAAGTACAAAACAGTATGCAAATTATCGTTGCAATCACATAAAATCTATAGTTAATAACAAAAATTGGAAGTTAACGTATAGAATACAGCTATGTTTGGGTGGATGCAATGATTACTTTTGTTTTCTACTTATTAGGCTTATGCAGTTTGACCTTTAAAAAAACAAGTACTGGACTATGTGGCACGCAGGAGAGAGTGGACATCTGAGTACCTTTTTGCAGAGTTAGCTCTGGTGGCTGAGCACCCAAGGCCATAGACTCCCGGGGGTACTTCCCAGCAGGCAGCATTCTTGTTGATGGTGCTCCAGGTAGAACAGTGGAGATGGGCCTGGGTGGTGGGACATTCTGCATGCCAGGACCAGCTGGAGAAACTGCAACTGAGATAAGCAACTCCTTTATGCAGAGCAACAAACTTGAAATGTATTAAAAGACTCATTAACAAAATACAGTTTATTTGAAGTTTTGTATCATATTTATCTTGTCTCTTAGAAAAGAAAGTAGTTCAAAGACATGACTTTCTACAAAAACTGAAAATTACTGATCAACTGTTCTAATACTTTTTCATGGTAATTTTCCTTTTGTTGGGAGCTGCTAAAGCTGGAAATTGGTCAAATGTTTGAAAAGGACTAGGATTCTTGGCCTAAAGAATCAAGCTACCTCAGTATTGAGAAAAGCATCCTGACAGTCAATGTCAGCTATTAGTAACTAGGCAACCTTGTGTCACATGACACTAAGTTTGCAAATGTATAAATAAATGCCCCTATTGTTGTTCTGGGGATTATTTGTCAATCAGGCACTGGCACCTCCTGACCCAGCTCTTGTCTTCTTGTCTATCGTTTCTTCATTCCTGCTGTCAATTCTCCCTGGGGTATACTGACACACCAATGGAGTCCTACAACATTCTTAGATACAATGAATGGCAGAGTTTCCTTACTGATGACCACTACTGATAATTACTATACCATGCAACAGCATCTCCAGTAAGATGACCAGAGGTTACCTGACCACAGTAATGCGGTCCTGATACAAGCGCTTCCAGTGTCAGCTCTGATCTCATTCCAGATTGTCACCTCCCACTACTCATTTGCTGTCTCTTATCGGATGCCCTATTTCACGTGTACTGAAGCAAAGGCCTCACTATAACCCTAGCATAGACTTCTAGAACAAAGTACACGTAATTCATAGCAGTTTTTCTATAGTTCAAATTACTAAAGGTCTACTGGGAGGAAACTTCTTTTGGTTGAAAACTCTGACTTATAGGATAATCTTTAAGAGCATCCAACCAAAGGACAACTGAAAACTTATGGCAAAAGAGCAACAGTACATGGTAACAGTATGCTGAATAAATACACATACAGGCACCTATATGTACATACATATAAGGATATACGTATGCATGAATGTAAATAGGTCTAAGACTGAAACAAATGTAGGAATATGGGGACAGAACAAAACCTGTTATACTCTGTGCCCTTGAGTACAAACAAAATAAAAGAGAAATGAGGAAAGGAAATGTAAATATGATGACTGTGTCATCAATCTGAGTAAGCAGACTGTCATTCTGAGAGATCGAAAATATCACAATATTTTGCTGTTCCTTGTTTTTCATTTCTTTTTTTTCCCCTCAGTATTGGGGATTGAATTCAGTATCTTGCGCTTGCCACGCAGGAACTTATTCTACCGTGGGCCCTTGCTTTTCCTTTCAAGAAGGTGGATTCTATTTTCCCACCTTTTGAATTAAAAATAATCTTGGGGCTAGCATTAAGCAACAGGCTGTGGTAGAAGTAAAAGGGTACATATCACAGACTCTGGGTTTCCAGATGCTTTGTAGCTGATGCCTTTCCACTCCTAAAAGTACAGAACCATCATACACAGAAGTGGATCCTATCTATGGAGAAAAACACAAGTGCCTGGGAAGAGTGCACATCACCTGCTAGGCCTGTTGGAAGCCTTCCAGGGTCTTCTACCCTGGTGGTGACCTCCAGCTCAAGGAAATCACATGAATGAGCCCAGACAGCCAACAAACCCACAGAATCATGCAATGTAGTTTTAAACCAGTTACAGAGTAATGACATCTTACAACTATTAAGTGCAAACTAACAACAGGAATTTGTAACATGGGCTGGGGCTCGCACTCACTGGTGGAAGCTTTACCTAACAAGACTAAGATCTTGCATTCTGTCACCACAAAGTAAGTGAAAATACTTAGGAGTATGCAGTTGCAAACTTAAAGACATAATCATCTAAGATCAAGTATAGGCACCAGTTATGGTTTGTGTCTCTTTATTCCTCCCAAATGCAGCCATGGGGCAGCTTCTAAGTAAGAGTTCTCCATTAACTCCCTGGGGTGCGTAATGTGCGTTACAATGTAAGGAAAGAGACTTGCTAGCAGCTACAGCCACTGCTCCTCCCTTTGCTCTCTTATTGTTTTCCACCCAACTACTATTCTCTGCCATGTGCCACTCTGCCCTGGAGCCAGTTAATATGAACAGAAACTTCCACTAACTGTGAGCTAAATAATCTTTCCTTCCTTAATTGTAGGTGTTGGGCATTTTGTCCAAGCAACGAGAGAAAAATAACTGAGACAGCACCAGTAGGTATACATACATACATTAAAGCAGAGATGAAAGCACTCATGAGCTGAAATTTCTTGAAGTGCTCTTCAGGGAAGGGTTAGGCCCTGCCCTACCTCCCCAAACTATGCTTATTGTTCATTTGTTCTGTAGAGTTAACCACACAGACAGACAATCCTCTTGCCTCAGCCTCCCAAGTGCTGGGGTGTCTATTTCACTTTGTGATAAGAATGCTGGAAAGAATTAAGATCATGGAATGAATTAGATCTGAGGTACTACTGTATCTTACATAATTTTTAAAGCACACCTAACTACATCTTAGTTTAGGAAAGTCACGAAGGATAACTTCCAGGTCATTCTCTCCATGTGCCTTACTTCCCTCTCCTAAGTCTTCATCCTAATTTATCAATTTAGAATGAGAAAACAGCTTTTGTGTGTAGCAAATAGTTTCCATAGGGCCAGGGAGATGGCTTAGTGGTATAAGTGCTTCCCTGGCAAGCGCAAGGACCTGAGTTCAATCCCTGGTTCTGCCAAAAAATAAATAAATAAATAAATGTGTTCAGTTTCAGTGAAAATTTTTGCAGAGGCCCACTTAGGGAAGCCAATGCAATGTTGCAGGCTTTCATCTTTTCTCAATGGGGCCTCACCTATTCATTTTGAACTTACACAGAACAAAATGCAGAGGCCAGAAAGGCAAATCCCTAAGGTGCCCTTAGCCCTAACCACATTAAAGACATGTACTGGCCAGGCACAGGATGCATCAACAGACACCATGCACCCAACCATGGCAAGGAACCAAGGCAGGTTAACCAAGACAGATGGTTTTGCAGCTAATGGGGAAGGGCTCAAGGTGAATCTGCAAAATATCACAATAAACAAAGCAAACACATTGAGATGCAAGCTAATTCCCAGTGTTCCTATTAGGCTTCACTATCTTACATAAACAGTAGCCTGCAGAGCACTGATCTGGTCCACATGTTGATAAGCATGTTAGTCAACCTACCAGGACCTGCAGGGCTGTTGCTGGCTGAAGCCACAGATCCTGCGTGGTTTCGGAGATTGTCCTGGGCAGGTGGAAGGCCTGGCACTGACCATGACAGAGTACTGAACCCTGAAAGACTCTGCTGCTGTTGGTGCTGCTGAGATGGAGGAGGACCCAGTGCAGATGGGTGGCTCAGAGCTGCATTCTGACCAGGAAATGAGCTCTCTCTACCTGGCCCAGCCGCCACAGCACTCTGTGAGGTAAACACTCGGGTGTAGGGGTCACCAGGAGGCGGAGAAGAATAGCAAACACTGGGATGCACAGCATTAGAAACAGTTGACACCGAGAAATGACAAGTAGCAGGAAATCCCTGAGAGGCAGCAGAAGAGTTGGCAGTGTAGACAGCTGGACTACTGTAGTAATTCACGAATGAGGGGTATGGCTGGGAGGCACTCGTGTGCATGAGGGATGCTGTGGAGGAGGCCCCTGGGACTAGTCCGGGTAGGGCCCCCAGAAGAGGAGGCACAGGTGGCCCCCCAGAGTACACTTGCTGTGCTCCTGCATGGCTGGCTGTGCTTGAAACTGCCACCTTCTGCGCTGGTGGTGTATAGAGACTGGAGTAATAATCATTGCACTGGCCATCCAGTGGTGATGCAGCCATTTTCCCAAGTCCTTGGGAGTAATGTCCTGAGGCAGCAACATAGTTTTGATGATGTAATCCATACCCAGATGGGACCTGCATCTGACTCTGTGCCGGACCTAGGGAAAATAAACCAATCACTAATTAGAGTATGGACAAAGAGGACCCATACCTGAATGTGAAGCTGATTAATTTTCTTCTCCATAACTGCAAAGCAATACAAGAAATACACACTCTTACAAACCCACTTTGGCACTGACATTCACCCCTGCTTTGTACCCCCATGTGCGCTTTTGGTCACAATGTACCAGAATCTGTCCAGATGACCACACCACTTGCAATTTTGGCCCATGCTGGGCTCTGGTGCTTTCTCTCACATTCCTCAGTGTTGAGGACAAAGCTGCCAAGCTGTGAAGAGACCTGTGAGGAAAGTCCTTGGGTGGGAACGGAACTCACAATGGTCAAAGAGCAATGGAGACCTGTCTACAACCACACATGTGAGCTCATATGCAACATTCAAGCACAATAGATCACAGCAGCCCATCTAACAGCTTGACTATGAGCTCATGAGAGGTTCTGATTCCAGAATTACTCAACTAGGCTGCTGTTCCAAATTAATGTGTCTCAGACACTGAACCATTAAGTATAAAAAGTACAGTATTTAGTTTTAAGGTATCAGGTTATGCAGCAATGGACAACTAATACAACCACTAAGAAAGGAAGTACAGCACTACCCCCAGTATAAAAGCAACAGGCTTGGGGCACAGGGTTATAGCTCCACAGAATAATGCTTGCTTAGCACAAAGGAGGGCCTGGGTTCTTGTCTCAGCACCAAAAAGTGGGGGGGGGGGGGCAACATTACTTAAAAAGAAAATACAGACAATGAAGAATGAAGAAAAGTAAAGCAAGAAAATACCCTCTTTTCTTTGGTAGCAGACTCTACTTCCCAGATATAACTATAGTTAATTTCTTGTGTATTCTAGACTTATAGATAGGCACAAATAAACATACATTTATGTTTTAGACAAATTTCTAATGAAATTCTACAATTAGCTTTTAAACTTAATATATCCCACATATCCTTCTGTGTTACTATTATGTATCTTCCTTATGCTTAAAAAAAAATCCTAGAGGATTTAATTTTAGAGACCATTATTTATTAAATCCTATTTGATCAATATTTGAGTTTATTTATATTTATGAAGTCAACTTCATAAATTACCTATAAATAGAAGTAGAAATATAAAAAGGTTGTGCTTAAAAAATTCACCACTGCCAAAGATCTCTCTTTCAAAGGCCTACCAATACACCCTTCTGTCAATAATGTTTATGAATGTCTCATATTTCTCAATGTGAATGTTTCAATCTTTGTCCATATGAAAAGTGGGGCCTGCTTCAGTTTGCAGTAACTACCTCCAAGACCCTCTTGAGTGTCTCTTTTTCTCGAGGGTTGTGGCTCTTTAATGGTTTGGTGTTCTTAGAAAGCGTGATTGGCCTTATGATACAGGTTACATATTTTTCCTCCAGTAAATGTTTACCATGAGACTCTGCTATCTAGTTTCTTAGTTACTGTATAGTAAAATAAAATCTTCTTTTATGCTTGATAAATCTTTGAATCATATCTAGTAGATCCTTCTACTAAATTATAAAAGTATACATGCTCCTAGTGATCTTCCTTGTTTACCATACTGGTACCAATAAAATTAGCATCAATACTATTCATTTTATTATAAATATTAAGGACATTACATCATATGCCATTTACTGTTCTAACTTCACATACACTGAACTTCAGTTCTTTGAAGTAAGCCATATTATCTACACTTTTAAATGAAGTAAGACAGAAAAGGTAACTTTAAAAAGTAAAACACTATAAGTAACAGGGCTGGGATTCAAATCAAGGACCCAAGCACCAGGCTCAAGTCACTACAAGGAAACCCAGCTTTCTTTTACCAAGCAAGTGGCCTACTACCTCTACAGACCAATTCTAGCCTTAATTCTAACACTTTTCATTGTATTTGGGGGAAGCCTTAATTACCCTTGAATCTAGTTTTCCTATTATATGGAAGAAAATAATTAACTATGCCATCCATACCTTAAATGAAAGAATAGCAATAATAAAAAATTCACAAACTGTATAAAAAGAAAACATAACTTTTCTTTGTCAAAATAATGTATAAAATATTTGCTTATAAAACATAATAATAACACTTGTATCTTTTGGCTTTCAATTTCTACTAAATAATATAGTAGAATCTTCAATTTGGATTAGGTTATTATAGACAGGTCAGATAGAAATTAATAGGTAGTCAGAGTGACTGGATTCATAAAGCCAATGTAAAAGATGCCAACCAAGCATGTGCTGGAGGCCAATGAGGAGAGCCAGACCTCAAGTAGGAGACAGAGTCAGGCCCACAGCCTCCCAGAGATAAACAGCAGTTTGAGATTATACTGCAATTACCAACACCTGCTACAGAAAGCCCAAATGGGCACTGGACAGCAAGTGGTGACAGAAAATCTGGACCCCCTTTCCAGAAAGCTTTTGTTCTTCCTATGCTTGGAAGTTAAGGTAACTAAATGGTGATGCTCACCACGTATCCTCGCTATGTGCATTACTTCCCTAATGGATGGTAATGCATCCATTACTTAATGGATAAATATCAGCTACACAGCTAGACCTGTAACCTACAGGTTAACGATGGTTAGACCCACTCTGAATCCATGTGGTGGTTTTGCTGTACAAAACACTGCTGATCAAAAGCCTCAGTGGCTACCCATTCAGGACTCCTCCTGGAAACCCAGGAGCTATTCTTATTTCCAATAAAGCTCTCCTCAGTGTTGTGAGACCACAGGCTGACTGACAGCACCATACACATGGGAGTGTAATACACATAGTTTATAGATAGCACAAACATAATTTACTATCCAGCAATAGAGGAAAACTAACACCTACACTTCTAAAGTTCCGAGAAAGATAAAGAAAACCAAGGGCTGGCAAGATAGCTCAGTAGATTAAGTGCCTGCTTTGGCAAGCGCAGGGACCAGGGTTTGATCCCTGGCCCCGCATGCTGCTCCAGCTCTGCCCCAGGGGAGCCCTGAGCGGGCCAATGAGTCTGGGCAAGGTGGTGGACATCTGTATCCCAGTGCTGGGAGGCTGAAATCACTATGAGTCAGAGTCATGTAGTAAGACCCTGTACCAAATACATAAAAAAGAAAACCAAAATTAACATTATCTTACTAGGTTTACAATTTACTTTCTTTTTTTTTTTGGCAAAACCCTTGTGCTTGCCAGAGAAGCACTTATTCCACTGAGCCATCTCCCCAGCCCCATAATTTACTTTTCTTACAGGTATTTTATATAATCACAGCTTATCTGAAACAAATTACTTCAAACTCATGAGGCTATTAAGAATCCTTCATTAACATGACAAAAATATGTGAAATGGGCTCCTTTCCCCTATTTAACTATAATATATAATATGAATGCATTTACTTGCTTTCATTGTCATCTCAGAAAACGACCCTGGTAGAATTTACCAAAGATTCAAGGAAAAACCCACTTAAATATCTACTCATGTAATTACTGATTTGGCTCATTCATGCTACATGATCTGAAAACAGAAATAATTATCATGTCCAAATGACTCAAATATCATTATTCTACAAATAGCAGAAATGCTGTATCTGCTAAAATTGAGCAGAAGTGAATTACCCACCAGAGAAAAGCTTTTTACCTCTGGTTCATCAAAGAAAACATACAGTATTTACTGTGGGGTAGAATACCTGTTCATTTATGGAGGCCTACCATTCCTTAGTATCACAATCTAAGTATTTCCAATGTATGAAAAACTATCTAAAAATACAGATAGCTTCTAACTTAGGAGTTTTTACTCTACTGTGAAGGTAGAGCACGCACCTTCAGTGAACAAACTTTAGAAATGGGCTTGTTTTCTTGGGCTTGTGAGAGATGGCTGAGGACTCACAGAAGGCTGAGCAATAGCAGCAGCAGGGGTCAGCCCGTGACTGGTGAACACCTGCACCTGGTGCTGCACTATGTTGCCAGTATCTTCTGGACACAGGAAATATCAACACTATTTTATGTCACAACACTCAATTTTTCATGTTTTATGGGCTTGGGTGAGAGTACTTCATTTAACAGTGGGCCAATGTGAGTGTTCTGAACATATTTAAAGTAGGTTGAGCTAAGCTATGAGGTTTGTAGGTCAGATGTATTACAGGTTTTTTCTACTTAATATTTCAATTTAAGATGGATTTCCTGGAATAAAACCCCATCACCCATGGAGAAGCATTTAATTAAAACAGATCAATATATATCATTTTAATAGGTATTCAGTATTTTAAAATTACTAAGATCTTTCACTGTTTCTACCATTACTTTAAAACCCATGGTGTACAAGCAGAGTGGAGCATTCCTATAATCCCAGCTAAACCCAGAAAACTAAAAACCCTGTCTAAAAATAAAAAGGGTTGGGTTGTAGCTCTGTGGCGGACGACTGCCCGCTGTGACAAATGTGAGTCCCACCAATCAATAACACACACACACACACACACACACACACAAAATGGACTGCACCCTGGTAGCACCTCTTATTTCAGTTCCTACGGCCATGTCAGCTGGAGGCTACCATACTGTACAGTGGATCTGTAGCACAGGTCTATGACTCTCATTGGTTCTGCCTCCCCACAACCTAATGTTCTGCTCTCAGGTTTTTCCTCCCAGTCTTTGCTAGCATACATTTTTCAATTTCTCCCATTACCTTACATATGCTCTATAGCCTCCCTGCTCATATTATAGGAAGCAGTTTTCTAATAGTATGGCAACAATGCTGGGAGATGGGTTTAAGACAGGCTCTTCATATGCAACCCAGGTTGGCCTCAAATTCAAGGCAATCCTTCAGCCTCTGGAGAGCTGTGATGACATGCATGTACCACCACTCCCAGCTGTACATTTCCATATGCACTGTTTAACTTTATCTGAAGGTGGTTGCTTTTTGCAATAATATTTGAAATTGTGATCCTTCTTTGGATTCAGAATGATTTTATAGCACTTAATCAGACAACTGGTACTGTTATAAGAGGGACATGGACAAGGACAATGAGAAAATAAATTAACGATATGTAGATTTTTAAAAAAATGGCCCAAAGTATTTTTCTTGCTACAAATTGGACATAATCACTATATTAAAAAAAAAAAAAAAAAAAAAGGCACAGAAAAGGATAAAATAAAAATCACCTATACTATTATCACCTGGGGTAACTATTAGTAGACTCACTTTTCAAACCAAATTACTACTAAAAAGAGAAGTCTGTGCCCTTCACAAGGCCTAGGACAAAATAAAGGCTCTGATGGCTAAGATGGCAATGCTAAAAGTTGTCCACAAGCACAAAAGAGAGATCCGCATGTCATCCACCGTCTAGTGGCTCAAAACAGTGGGTGGCGCTGGAGGTGGCCATGTACCCCTGGAAAAGCACCCTAGAAAAAATAAATCAAGTACTGTGTTGGCCTTACATTCCCTGACCACCAATAGAAGAGACGACTGCATACATTCACTGAGGGTCTCAAAGCTAACCAGGCCTTGGCAAAGCAACATTGAGGTGGCTAAGGGAAATACACTCATCAGGCCTCATGGGGAAAGAGGGCATTGGTTCATCTGGGGCCTAATGATGAGGCTTTGATGTTGATAACAAAACTAGGATCATCTAGGTCATTTGGTGGTACAAGAAAACCATCACAGGCCTCTATGAGGCCTCCGTAATGACTTACGGAGATCCTAGCTAAAAGCAATAAAGAAAGGTGAGGATGTAGCTCAGGGAGAAGGTAGTGGGCAGGGGAGATAGCTCAGCAGTGTAAGTGTTCGCCTAGCAAGCTCAAGGTTCTGAGTTCGATCACCAAAAAAAGAGAAGGTCCTGGGCTCAGTACTCAGTGCCAAATAAACAAATGAATATATAAACAAGGACAATCTAAACTGAATCCAGAGGGCTAAATACACATTTTTTACACCTTTTAAAAAAGGGTACAGAAAATAATAAATTCATCCATAATACTGATACCTGAGATAGCTGCTATTAACATTCTTGGAGGGATAACACGTGCAGGCCCCCCTTCTGTTCCTCTCTTGGACAGGAACTTTCTTTCCCTCAATAAATATATTCTGCTCATTAAAAAAAAAAAAATTCTTGTGCCTGGCTAAATAATTTTAGTTCAGCATATATATGCCTAATGTAGTAAAGAAAAAAGGGATACCTTTTTGCATGAATTTTTTTATCTACTATGACCCCCGTATCTTTCCAGCATCATTGTAATCCAAGGCCCTATACCAAATAAGTCTGAATACTATTCTATTCTATTCTATAGATCTGATTTATCTTAATAAAATTATCCCTGGCTTTAGGTTGTCTTCAATTCTTTTAAACATGAAACCACCAATTATTATGAAAAATAAAAGTGTAATTAAATCTCTGCATTTATTCATTTTACTTACCTAAAAGTAATCTATCAGTTAAGGACAGCTGGCACAAGTGGGCTAGGCCCAGTTGGTAGCTGAATGAAGGTACAAAAGCAACTCCAGGATGCCAGCAAAAGGGAAGCCAGGCACCATAACCAAAACACACTCAGCAGTAGAAGCTGGTAAACCACAGCAATCATCACAGATTTGTTCAAAAGAGGAAAAGAAAATGTATTCAAATTAAACCTTTTCCTCCAAGGTGAGGAAGAAAACAAACCTGCACTTTCACCACTCTTACTCAATGCAGCCATGGAAGTGTTAGCCCGAGGAATAAGGAAAGAGAAAGAAATAAAGGACATCTAAGTAAGAAAGGAGGCTATATTTTCCTTGTTTGCAGACAACACAACTTTATATATAGAAAACAACTCCTAGGATTCCACCCAACATCTATCAGAAATGATAAATCTGGTAAAATTGCAGGATACAAATTAACATACAAAAATCAGTAGCATTTTTATATATCTATAGTGAAACTATTTAGAGGGTAATCAAGATAGCAATCTCACTCATAAGATCCGGAAAAATTAAAAATATCTAGGAAAAATTTAACCAAGGCAGTGACAGATCTGTACAATAACTGTAAAAACTCTGATGAAAAAATTGCAAGATCATCCCATCTCACCCCTCAGATAGAAAGATGCACCATATTCCTAAGTAAGAATACTGTTAAAACGTCTATACTGCCTAAATTAGTCAACAGACTCAATGTAATTCCCATCAAAATGTCAATGACATTCTTTACATAAATAGAAAACAACAACAAAAAAACCCTCAAAAAACCTGAATAGGGACCGGGGAGATAGCTCTGTGGTTTAAGTGCCTGCCTGGCAAGCAGAAGGTCCTGAGTTTGATTCTCATTACCAAAAACCCAAAAAACAAACAAACAAAGAAAACACCTAACAACTCAAAAAGACTTCAAATACCCAAAATAATCCTGAGCAAGGAGAACAAAGCCACCTATGTAACTACTCTTAACAAAACAGCATGACCACAGGAAACAGCCACAGACCAATGAATAGAGTAGAAAACTCTGAAAAAAAAAAAAAAAAAAAGAAAAAAAAGCCGGGCGTGGTGGCGCATGCCTGTAATCCCAGCACTTGGGAGGCTGAGGCAGGAGGATTGTTGTGAGTTCGAGACCAGCCTGAGCTACAAAGTGAGCTCAAGGCCAGCCTGAACTGCATAGGAAGACCCTGTCTCAAAAAGACAAAAAAAAAAAGAAAACTCTGATTGACAGCCAACTGATTTTCTTTTCTTTTTCCCATTTTTGGTATGAGGGTGGAATCCAGGGCCCTATACATGATAGGCAAGCTTTCTCCAATCGTCTATATTCTGAGCTCCTTATTCAAAAATTTCATTTTGAGACAAGTCTCCCTAACTGGCCCAGGCTGCCACTTAACTCGTGATGCCTCAGCCTCCCAAACTAGATTGGATTACACATGTGTACCACCATCCAGGCCAGCCATGGAAGTCTTAGTCAGACCAATAAAGAAAGAGAAATAAAGGACATCTAAATAAGAAAGGAGGTCACATTATTCCTGCTTGCACACAATGTAACTTTATACATAGAAAAAAAAAACCTAAGGATTCCACCAAACATCTGTCAGAAATGATAAATTTAGTAAAGTTGCAGGATACAAATGAACATACATTCCATGGCTGAGCTGGCTGGTTGACAAAGCCAACAATAACATACACAGGAAAGAAAAAGTCACTTAAACACAGAATCCATAGGTAGAATGTCTTTTCCTAATGGTACTACAGACAGCTAAGTCAGGAAGAGATTAAGTTAGCAACTAGGCTCAAGGCAGAGTCAAAATATAGATGAAGCAAATCAGGCCTGGAGTCAAGGGCTGAGTTGCTGGAGCCCTCAAGATGGAGACACAAACCCCTAGACCTGCAGCCTTCCCAGAGATACACAGTCAAAGCTGCCTACAACTGACTAGCACCACTGAGTCCTATAACCCTGAACAACATAGGGAACATGCAGAGATGACCCCCATCCCCCCCTTCCACAAAAGCTTGTTCTTCTGCATCTTGTGTACCCTGGCTACCTGTCCTATTTTCTATTAGATCAATATTAGCTAAGTGATGGCACTTACTCTCCCAGTTGATTATACCTGGCCTCAAGGTAAGCTTTGATGTGACTGTGCTGTTCAAAAGTCCCCTAGACAAAGAGTATCAGTGGCAACTCACTTCCAGGACCTCTCTTGTCTCTTAGGAGCTTTCTTTCAATACAACATTCCTGCTCTTCTGTTCTTTGGCTCTAGAGATGTGAAATGGCATGTCTAGCAGGCCGGAAGTTACTGTCCTGTTAACAACAGCACTAAGATGACAACATCTGCCTTCCATACTAATAGAACAGTGTAAGAGTCATGATGCTAGACTGCTGCGCAAGCTGACCAGAGCTCCAAGAATACTAGTAATTCCCATTTTTCATCCCACCATGTACTCAGAGATAAAAAGCCAGTTTTCTTAAGGATGGCCTATAAAATCTGTAAAAAAAAAAAAAAAAAAGCCTTTTTCTTTAAACTCGGTCATCAAGTAGATTTTTAACTAGTCTCTGTGTCGAGAATGGGGATACTCATAAAGAACTTTTATTGCACACTAAAGTACAAAGGTTATCCTCATAAATATTATTTAACTTAGCAGCTACAAGCTGTTTTGTAGGGGAAAAAAATCTGCACAAACCATTTCATACCAGACATGCAAGGTACCACTTTAACATTTAAAACATATTCAAAGTAACTCATCATATTCACAGACAAAAAAACCCTACATCATCACTTCAATAGATACAGAACATGAATTAAGATAAAGCTCTGTATTCATTCCTTTTCTTTTTCTTTTTTTTTTGAGTTTTGAGACGGGGTCTCACTATGTAGTTCAGGCTAGCCTTGAATTCAGTGCTCCTCCTGCTTCAGCCTCCAAAGTGTCTCACTCTCTCAAAGTGTACACACACCACACTTGGCCAATGTTCATCATAAAGAGTAGTAAACTCAAAAGCTGTAAATAGAAGGAAACTATAAATATATGTTTTGGGCAGTGCTCAGTATCCCTCACAAAGCCTCACATATGCCAGGCAAGTGCTCTTTGCCACTGAGATACACCTCAGCCTCTAGAAAGAATCTTTCTTAATGAAAGAAGTATCTACTAGTCAGTTACAGCAGAGATACTTAATGGTAAGGAACAGAAGATTCCTTAAGAAGCAAGATGCTCTCTGTCACCCTTCCTGTTCAACAATGCACAGGACATTCTATAACCTAAAAGAGAGAAGTAGCAGAGTGGATAGGAGACATAAAAAGTTCCTTTATTTACAGAATGACATGAATGCTCAGAAAATAAAAAGATGGGGAAATGGACAAAGGAACCAACCTGCAGACTTCCCAGTGGGCAGAAAAAGAATAATGGGAACAAGAGATAAACAACAGCACTGGGAATAATCCAAAGAATAGAGGCGTTGGTAGTATAGTGGTTAGCATAGCTGCCTTCCAAAGAATAAGAGAGGTATTTGTGAGTTCACAATACAGTTATACAATGATTGAAAATACAGCCATAAACTTTAAAAATGGGACTAACAGGAATTAGTAATTCAAGTGCGAAAGAAAAATAACCATTAGAATCCTACAGTAATAATTGCTTTATTAGTGGAAAACCTGGTAAATTCAAAGACAAATCTGTGATTTAGTTAGTTGTATTAATTTCCTGGTTTTATTATCTTTAAACTTGAATAAAAGGAAAGTGACTGCAATTTGTGCATCTCTGTAAGATTTCCATAAATCTATAATTGCTGCAAAATAAAGTTTTTAAGCATTAACTGGAAAAATAAATCTCAGCTGGAAATGACCTCATAAAGTGAGTGTATGTCTTAGACAAATGATTACACCAAAGACAAAGTGATTTTCCTAAAAAGCAAATCTGATCGTTATTATTATTATTATTTTTTAATTTCTTGCTATATTGTTTAGGTTGGCCTCGAACTTGCTGCAATCCTCCTGTGCCAGTATTCCAAGTGCTCAAATTACACAAGTGACAGTGTACCCCATGGTTTTTACTTAGTCTTTAAATGGTTCTTCTTGCTACTAGGAAAACTTAAATTCCTTAACATGCCCATAAAACAGTGCCCACACTCTAATTTCTAGAATCTGGAAGTATGTGAAATTACATAGCAAAGGTGAATTATGGTTGTAGATAAATGTCATTAATGCTTTTAATTAACTGACCTTAACATAGATTGAAGCATGGTACCCAGGCACATAAACCCAACAATATAGGAGACTAAGGCAGGAGGGTCACAAGTTCAAGACCAGCTGGGGCAAGCTAAAGAAACTGGGGGAGGAGGGACGGTTAAGGAAGTGGTTCAATATGAAGGCCTTGGGTTCAATCTAAATACCTCAAAAATAAACAAAAATACAAGTGAGTAAAATATATATAGAGAAAAGCTTATCCCTGATGGCCCAGGTGAGCCCAATATAATCACAAAGGCCCTTAAAGTAGAAAGGAGAGGCAGGAGGGAGCAAGTGGAAGACATGAGCCCAGCAGAACCTCAGAGGATGGCACAAGAGGTCTGCCAGGAGCCAAGAATGCAGGCAGCCTTGGAAGGTGAGGGAGGCAAAGTCACACCTCCCAGGGCGGCTGCAGGTCCCCTGCCTTCACCCCAGGTAGCTGGACTTCTAACCTGGGGTTAACAAATGTTGGCTGCCTTCAGCCACCAGTTGAGCTGTAATACATATGTTCAATGTTTCTTTCAACAATACCACTGAAGTGGCTGAGTGTGATAAAACAACTATGCTGCCAAGTGTGGCACATGCCTATAATCTCAGTTCCTTAGGAGACTGAGGCAGGAAAAAGGCAAGTTCCAGATCTGCTGGGGCAACCTAGACCCTTCTGTAAAACAAGCATTCGCCTGGCATGCAGAAAGTGTGGGTTAATACCCAGCACAAGCTTTACAAAGGCTGCAAATCGTCATTCCAGAGGCATTTGGACCATGCTTCCTTATCTGTGAATCCTCACAGGGCACTAACCTCTACATAGAGCTTTCCAAAATTTCCTCTTCCCTTCATCCCACCCTTACCTCATTCTTCAGAAAACCATGTTATAACACTGTAAGGAAATGTAAGTATACTACTGCTCCCACAAGATCCCAACCTCTACCATGGAACTCTGCACACAGATGTGGAATCATCCTATTGCAAACTGTTAAGTGAAGAAAGTCTACTTTGCTCTTAGCTTTACTTTAGCGCTATGGAATGGTGCCTGGTTCATAGAAACCATCACTGTACTTTGATAGTTATGAAGCTTAATAAATCAGTTATGAAGCCTAATGAATATCTTAACACTTTTCACAATGTATTAACAGATCCTTAGGGAGATAAAATAGGAAACCTGAGTTTCAATTATATAAAATAATTTACACAGTAACAAAAATAAATATATAGCTGTCAATTTTTTTATTTTGTCATTTTACATTTTATAGTAGTTCAAAAATAACATTTAC
The DNA here is from genome assembly GCA_004027165.1 of Ctenomys sociabilis. Lineage (NCBI taxonomy): Eukaryota > Metazoa > Chordata > Mammalia > Rodentia > Ctenomyidae > Ctenomys > Ctenomys sociabilis. The sequence goes on along the minus strand of PVKA01019420.1, from coordinate 5,567 downwards.
ACCAAAGAAAATTACAGTATTTTATTAAAACTTAAGTTTTGATACTGCAGTTAAAAATTTATTAAGTACAACATGTTTCCTACTACTGTAACAAACTGCAACAAATCTAGTGGTTTCAAACAACACAGATTTATTCTCTTAGCCTTGGAGGGCAGAGATCCAAAATGAGTCTCCCTGGGGGAGACTACAGTCAAGGAGAAACCTGATCCCTGCCCTGCCCGTCTCGGCTCCAAGGGCCACTTGTGCTCCTTGGCTCCTGGCTGCACCAACCTCTGCCATCAGATCCCCTCAGCTGACTTCTGTTCCTCTCCCATTAGAGTAAGGACTACTGTGGTTCCACAGGCCAGCCCAGACTCAGGATCATCTCCCCTGCCTGGGATCCTAGCTCATGGGGGCTCTGGACACAATCTCTGGGGGCAGCCATTCAGCCTATGCATCATCAGGTGTCAAGGGTAGGTTTTCACAATGGTATCATAGGAGCAGAGAGATAGCTCAGCAGCATAAACACCTGCCTGGTAAGCGCAAGGTCTGGAGTTTGATTCCCCAGTACTGCCAAAAAAAAAAAAAAAAGGAAAACACAACTGTATCATGACTCCTACATAACAAAAAGCAATTTAAAATCTCCACTAATCTAAGGTGTTTTCAGAATTAAAATTGTAAAAGAGTGTCTTAGACTCACTGAAATAATTTATTTTGCTCACTGAAGAGTGCTTTATCATTAAGGGGCTAGTAAGATAGCTCAGGGACTAAAGCACCAGCTTAGGCAAGCTTAGCCAAGGGCAGGGACTGTGGTTCAATCCCCAGCACCACTTGCCATGCCATGGTGGGCTGAGCTGGCCAGAGTCCAGGTGCAGTGACGTGCACCTGTAATCTCAGCATTGGGGGAAAGCAGGAGGATCATCACGAGTCTGAGCTGTGTAGTGAGACCCTGCAACAACCAAATACATTTAAAAAACTTAAAATTCACTGAATACATAATCTCTGAAAGATTTTAATCTTGACTTCAAGTAAATTATGTCAAATAAAAAAGGAAAACAATATTAATGTTACAGTTCTTCCTGTACTATCTGAGTTGCATAATGAAATAATTTTAATAGTCTATGCATCCTTTCAATGAGACTGCATAGTAGGTCAGCCCAATACACTCCCCCATACTAGGGACTGTCCCTGGGCCTTTGCACTAGGCTATGTCTTTAGCCCTTCTTTACTTTTCGAGACAGGATCTCCTTATACTGCTAAACTACCCAGGTTGAGCTTGAGCTTTTCTTCCACCTCAGCCTTTATAGAGTGCTGGCACTACAGGTTTGAGTCACCACACCCATCAGTCCTAGATTTCTAAAGCTGATGCTTTCCTCAGCCAGACCAAGTAATCACAAAATCTACCACAAGGGTACATCTGCACCAGTGTCATAAACTCCTTTAAGAGGCTAGATAAATTAATTCTATTCCTACTCTATGCTTATTTGACATGAAAATTTAATATTTACAATGTGGAACATCTAGCCATAGTAAATAAAAAAAAAAACTAAAGGACTTCTTTAAATGAGTTTATTTAGGGCATATGATAAATGGTTTTGCTGGAAAATTTCAAAGCCAGCTGACGTCCCTTTATTCCACGTCTGTTCCTCTACTCCACAATGAAGGCAAGGAGGTTCTTCAGATACTCCCAAGGCAGGAGCCCAGGCTCCTCTTCAGTCAAAACCAAGTCTGAAGCACTCAGGGCAGTTTCCAAGGATCTCCACCAACAACCCCACTAACTTCCAAAAACCTATTCTCATTGCTCTGTCTCGAGTTCCTTGCCACCTTACCAGGTACATTTTTAAACTTCCTTGGCTTTCCTCCACCATGCATCATTTGGATACACCTGACCCCTTCCCAAGTTCCCACTGCTACAAACATGTTAGGATCCGGCCAGGCCCTCTCTGCTTTTTCATGTTTTCCCTGTGTGTACTAACAGTAGCTTTCAGAACACAATCTTAGTAAACCTGAAGTCAATTAAAACCTCCTTCCTGGAAGCTCACCAGCTCTTAGCAGAGATGGATACTAGCAGAAATTTCCCAAGACGATTTGTGGGAAGGAAGGCTAGAAAGTAGAAGAAAAATTTAAAAAGGCCAATCAGTGACTGAGCCTTAAATACAGTAAAGCGGTACATTTGTGTGAGTGGCCAGTTCTTGAAAGCAATGGAAATATGAAGCCAAGTTCACACATTCAGCCTAGTGCTGACTGCATGCTGCCACTGGGAATGAAATGAAGAAAATCTGCTGTGCAACGAGGCAGGAAGATCCATGAGTCCAAGGCCAGGCTAGGCTCCATAGTGAGCTCAAGGCCAGCTTGAACTGCACAGTGAGACCCTGTCTCAAAAACAAACAGGGGTGGGGAGATGGCTTAGTAGAATTAAGTACTTGCCTGCCAAGCACAAGGGCCTGAGTTCAATCCCTATTTCTGAAAAAAAAAAAAGAAACCAAATCAAGCAACCCAACAAACTGTCACTCAAAGATTTTGTAACTTGGTGTTGTGAAGGAAATGGCATAAAGGGAACTCTCACAGCTAGGCACCTACTAGGACTTGGTAGTCTAAAGACAGTTCTGTTATTAATACAGTCTTCCCAATAATTCTACAAGGAAGGTTATCATCACATTCTGAGTCAGTGGTGGTCAACCTTTTTTCACACATGCTGCAGTGGGCTGTTTGTACTACTGATAACAATAAAATGTTTGCCCTAAGCTCAGTAAAGTTACAGTGGTTTTCTCCACAAAAATTTCTGCTGAATAAAGCTGCAAATGGCAGTATACATCCATAATGCCAGTGTTCTGGGGGGCTGAGACAGGAGGATCACAAGTTTAAGCCCAGCTTTTTTCATTTTGAGAACCTGTCTCAAAATGAAAAAAAGGGATGTATGTATGTGTGTGGGGGGTTGCAAAGCTCAGAACAAAGGCCCCGAGTTCAATCCTCAGCATAAATTTTAAAAAAAAAGTGAAAATAGGTGCTGGAGAGGGATTTATCTCAGTGAGAGTCCTGAGTTTGATCTCCAGTACTGGTAGTAAATGGGCAGAACAAGGCCTGCTACCCTCAGTAGTACACACCTGGACAACTGTGCAACCTGCTTACAGCTGAATAGAAACAACACTGCTGAAAATGTACATGCCTCACTTCTAGGGAAGTCCACTGAAGACCAGCTCCAAATCTGTTCCATTGCAATGTCTTAGTATGAAAATTGTTACTGCTGTAAGCTCAGAAACTTGAGGGTGGGGAGAAAAGATACTGCCAATAACTAAAGTAACACATGTAAATAATATAAAATAAACCCATGGAGTAAGTACTGCTTTAAGATTTTTGAAGTGTCTATTAGCCACCTTCAAAGGAAACCAAGTATGCAGACAGCAACACCAATACCATGGTGCTATCATCCTCAAGAGAAGACCTGAGGCTTCTATTTCTAGTCTGCCACCAGGAAGATTAGAAACCTTAGACACATGCTGCTCAGGTCAAAAGGAACTCACTTTAGACACACCAGGGAGCCTAGAGCCCCAGTAAATTCTGCATATGTTCTCTAAGTGGAAAGATCTCCTATGATTGGCAGCCCAGAGAGCACTGCAGTGTGAAGGGCAGGACTGCTTATACCTTTCATGGTGAATTCTAGTAAATAAATTCCCATTCTCTTCTATCTTGCTTGCATTTTGGCATTTAAAAATAACAAAACTGTCAATGCTCATTCTTGGAAGGGCACATGAAAGCAAGAAAATGTATTCTCATTTGAAACTAAATACCATTTGTTGCCTAAGAGTGAAATAAAAATGCAGGTGTGTACTATTAAATTTGGTTGTACTTCCCTCAAAAATGTTTTTTAAAAATACCTCTTTGGAGTCAATAATTGGCAACAACTGGAAGATGTATCACTATATGATCAGCCCCTTACATTATTCAACCTTCGAACTTGGCTTTGGAAGGAATCTTAAAAGGGAGATTAAAGGAGAAGATAACAGATGACTTTTCTTTTTTTTTTTTTTTTGGTGGAACCAGGTATTGAACTCAGGCCCTAGCACTTGCTCTACTGAGCCATCTCCCCAACCCCAAATGAATGCTAATATGGACAAAAGTACCAAAGTCCCTATGCTGCTCAGTAAAAAACTGAAGTATAGAAATAACTGCAGAAAGGGAGGCTCAGTAAATGAGGGAAAGCATTTGAGCAGTTATACACAGAAAACAAGTAAAAATGATAGTAAAAACTGTTTTCTGCCTTTCTTCCCAGTGTTGGAAGTTTCTAAAATGAAACTTCACAGACTGTTGATAAGAGATGCAGACTTGAAATTCAGAGAAATGAAAGGTCTTCATTTAACAGGTACATATACCTGTAACTTGCCCAGTGCCATCTCTGGCCTTAATTACACAGCAATGAACAAAAGATACAACACTGCCTTCATTCCAAGTTTACACAGGAAGGAGTAAAACTGTACCGACTCACAACATTCCCAATGATTTCATCTGTAAAATTACGGAACTGGAGTAGGTATTTTTCAGATCGTGTTCCAAAAACTACACACAGGACCTCCACCTCTATTTTAACCACACTCATTTTGTCTTTTTCTGAGATCTCTATCTACGATTTCCAGTGGAAAAGCAAGTGTTGAGTTTATTCTCCAATGGATTTGCCTAATTCAGTCCAATCCCACACTCCCTGCCTAGGGATGTCAGATCCCACAGGTGAGGGTTCAGCCCATCCTGCCCACCTCAGGGGCTAATCACAAGCTGTGGGCTGTCACCTATACTTCAGGGCCAGCCCCTTCCTTGAATCAAACAGGTTCAGCAGTTTACTACAAAGGAGATAAGAGCCCCACAGAACTGAGGCACAGAGCAAGGTATGGGGAGGGCATGGTAGCAGGGCAGCACCAGGTCATCACACCTGAGGGTTTAATAGATGCCCCAGAACTCAACTCTCCCTTGCCCAAATGCACCCCCCCACACACACACAGAAGCTGGTGGCCAGGGACTGAAAGTGCTCTCTCAATCTCAGGTAATAAGTCCCATCCAGTGGCTAGCTCTGAGTACCCCAAACTACCTCATGAGCATAAACTCAGATCTGATCCAGGAGCTCATAATACTGTCCACCGGTTTAGGAGTTCTATGACACGAACAAAGTACAAAGGTCTGCACATTGGATACTAAAGAAATAAGTAATCTCATTTTGTCCCTGTTTTTTGTTTTTCTTTTTTGGTGTGCATGTGTGTGTGTGTGATCTTGCTATATAGTCCAGGCTGGTCTTAAATTCAATTGGTAGCCCAAGCTACTCTTCAACTAGTGGCAATCCTTCTGCCTCAGCCTCTAGAGTTCTGGGATTACAGGTGTGAACTGTGTGTGCAGTGTCTTCTAATATTTTATACTCATTACTTCTGACCTACTTTTCACCATACATGGAATTCCACAGAGATCTATTGAAAAGCAAAGTATGTAGGGTTAAAAAAATAAATCAAGAACCCAAATCACTGGCTCCTAATCTTTACACTTTTTTCCAAAATTAGCACATGAAACAGAAACAAATTTGATCTTGCTTCTCTATTTAAACTAATAAT
>PVKA01019419.1:0-42098 GCA_004027165.1 Ctenomys sociabilis | reverse complement strand
TTTTAAGATACCTTGACAAGATTGATTTGATAAATTAATACATTGCAAACTGTTTTCATAATGTTTTGGTATCATAGAAGGTGCATACATGATATTATACTTACAGACATTATTATAGCATATGTCTCTTATCAGTAAATTAAGAGTGTAGCTGTTTGCATATCTTATTTTTTATACCTGAATTACATCAAAGATTCAATAATTAATACTTTCTACCTTGATATTTTCCTAGTGGTGTCCATAGTACTAGAAGCTGACATAATATCCTGTCCAACCACCATTAGTGCAAATCTTGCCTCTCATAGAATGATGTAGAAGCATGGCGTTATCTATCCCAACTATACTCTCCATACACACACATCATGATTCTTCCTTTCTATACCCCTTCCTTTCTCTACACCTGTCAAAGTGAGCACTCCATTGTCATTGAAATAATTTAGGTGCCCGACCTCGATGACACAATCCAATACAGTCCAGCATTCCACAACAATAGTGAGTTATCTGAAGAAGTTGTCAACCACAGACATTTACAGCTCAATTTATTATTATGGCCCTGCAGTGCATACCTCATTTTTATACTTTTCTGCTGGATGGTTAAGACCTAGATAGAGCAAGACTTATATACCAACAAGGCTTATATACTTTATGTTTCTTATGAGGTCAGTGAAATCCCCTCAGGGTTTATCTTGCAGTCCTGTACCTTATTCTGTTGATCCTTTGTCTGTGTCATCCATGTGGATGAGTCATGGCCAATGCTTGAACAGTTTGCTCTCTGTGAGAGCCTAAAAGAAAGTTTTCTCTCCATGTGACTCTCCCCAGGCACAATATAGAACTTCCATCTCTTTCCCCTGGGGCTCCATAATCTCCTTGTTCAGAAAATTTGGAGCTCAACTGAGTTTCATGATGTTGCAGTACAGGTTCTCCTAGATCCTGAGTCTTCGCTGACCTTGAAAGGCTAGGGCCAAAATGTTGGTTGGCCTTGTGGTTCTTCTATTTCTCCAACTTTTATCTGTGAACTTAGGTTGTTAACCATCCAGAAGAAAAGCTGATTAGTATCCTGCAGCATATGCCATTCACTTTGTCTTATCTGACTCAATTGTGTTTGGTTGTTGTTGTACATTTCCATTTGTATTTCTTCTTTTCACTTCTTATACTAGGGAGACTATACGATATTTACACATGTGTGTCTGGTTTATTTCACTTATGAGTATATGTTCAAGTGGCATCCACTTCAGTATAAATGCTTCAAGCTTATTATTCTTAATAGCTGAGTAATACTCCATTATATATAAATACCACATCTTTTTCAACCATTCCTCATGTGATGGACATCTTGGTTGTTTCCAAGATTTTGCTATCACAAATTGCGCTGCTATAAACATAGGTACACATATATCACTATGATACAATGTTTTCAGTTCCTTTGGGAAGATTCTCAGTAGGGGGATAGCCAGCTTGAATGGGATTTCCAGTCCTGCTTTTATGAGGAGTCTCCACACTGATCTCCACAATGGTTGTATCAGTCTACATTCCCACCAGCTGTGCAGAAGGGTTCCCTTTCCCCCACAACCTCTCCAACATTTGTTGTTGGTTGATTTCCTTACGATAGCCATTCTTTCTGGAGTGAGATGGTATTTCAGTGTTGTTTTTATTTGCATTTCACGGATGACTAGCGATGTGGAGCATTTTTTCATATATTTATTAGCTTCTTTAATTTTGTCCTCTGAGAAGTGTGTATTCATCCCAGATGCCCATTTCTGAATTGGGTCTTCAAATTTGAGGGCCATATTATATCTTAGTTCTTTATATATTCTATACAACAGACCTTTGTCTGATTGCTAGGATTTTTTTCAAAATTTATGGGTTGTCTTTTCACTCTCTTGACAATTTCTTTTGACATGCAGAAGCTCCTTAAGAAGAGTTGATCCCAGTTGTTGATTCTTTCAAGTGCTTCCCATGTGAATATATGTTTGTTCAAGAACTCTTTACCTACCCCTATGTCTTCAAGAGTTCCTCCTACTTTCTCTTCCAGGAGATTGATTGTTTCTGTTTTAATGTTTAGATCTTTAATCCATTTTGACTTTAACTTACTACATGGTGATAAAGCTGGGTCAAGTTTTAGTTTTCAGCATGTAGAAAGCCATGTTTTCCAGCACCATTTATTAAAGAGGCTATCCTTCTTCCAGTAAGTATGATTGGCCCCTTTGTCGAAGATCAGATGGCTGAATGTGTTCATAGATGCTTCTGCATCTTCTAATCCATTCCATTGATCGTCAGGTCTATTTTGTTGCCAATACCATATTGATTTTATCACAGTGGCTTTGTAGTATAATTTCAAGTCAGGAATTGTGATGCCTCCTGCCTTGTCTTTATTGGCCAAGATTGCCTTTGCTATTCTAGGTCGTTTGTGGTTCCAAATAAATTTTAGGAATGATTTCTCTATGTCTGGGAGGTATGTCAGTGTCAGTTTGATAGGGATTGCATTAAATCTGTACAGCAATTTTAGGAGTATGGCCGTCTTCAAGACATTGGTTCTTCCTATCCAGGAGCATGGAATATCTTTCCATTTTCTGAAATCCTCTATAATCTCTTTTCTTAGGGTGTTGTAATTTTCCATGAAAAGATCTTTGACTTCCTTGCTTAAGTGAATTCCAAGGTATTTAATTTTCCACGTTGCTATTATAAAAGGTATTGTTTCCATTGTTTCCCTTTCAATGTGCTTGTTATCTGTGTAGAGGAATGCTATTGACTTTTGAGTATTGATTTTGTGTCCTGTTATGCTACTGAATTTCCGAATCAGTTCTAGTAGTTTCTTGGTGGAATTTTTGGGGTCTTCCAAGTAAAGTATCACGTCATCTGCAAATAGGATAATTTAACTTCTTCTTTACCTATTCTTATTCCCTTTATTTGTCCCTCTTTTCTAATGGCTATTGCTAAGGATTCCAAGACTAAATTGAATAGGAGGGGTGATAGAGGACATCCTTGTGTTGTACCTGATTTAAGAGTAAAAGATTTCTGTTTTTCTCCATTTAGGATTATATTGGCTTTTGGATTGTCATAGATGGCTTTTATCAAGTTAAGGTACAGTCCATCTATTCCAATTTTCTGTAGGACCTTGAACATGAATGAATGTTGGACTTTGTCAAAAGCTTTCTCTGCATCAATTGAGATGATCATGTGGTTTTTAGATTTCAGTCTATGAATATAGTGTATTAATTTTATAGATTTTCAAATATTGAACCATCCTTGCATCACTGGGATGAATCCCACCTGGTATTGTGTATGATCTTCTTGATGATTTGCTGTATTGTATTTGCCAGGTCCATCAGGACCTTGACTTTTCTTTGTCAGTAGGCTTGTTATTACATTTTGTATTTAGTTGGCTGTTACTGGATTATTGAGAGTTGTTATATCTTCTTGATTTAGTTTTGATAATTTGTACCTTTCAAGGAATCCGTCCATTTCTTCTGTGTCTTCTATTCTGTGACCATAGATTTTCGAAGTAACTGTTGATAGTCTTCTGAATTTCCACTGGGTCTGTGCCGATTTCCCCCTTTTCATTCCTTATTGCATATACTTGAATTTTCTCTTGCCTCTTTTTAATGAGTTTGGCTAGAGGCTTATCAACTTTATTTAGTTTTTCAAAGAACCAACTTTTTGATTTGTGGATTCTTTGAAACTGTTTTCTTCATCTCCATTGAATTAATTTCTGCTCTAATCTTTATGATTTCTTCCCATCTTTGCGCTCTGGGTTTAGTTTGCTCTTCTTTTTCTAATTGTCGGAGGTGCAACATTAGGGTGCTAATTTGTTCCCATTCTGTTATCCTAATGTGTGAGTTCATTGCTATGATTTTCCCTCTAAGAACTGCTTTCATTGCATCCCTGGTAATTCAATTTTTATTGAATTGCAGATTGTTGAATTTCTTCTGCGACCCATTGATGGCTGAGTAGGGTGTTCTTTAGTTTCCATGAATTTAGCAGGTTTTTCTGGTTTCCTTTGCCATTTGTTTCCAGTTTCATTGCACTGTGGTCAGATAATATGCATGGGATAATTTCTATTTTCTTGCATATACTTACGCATGACCTCTTGACTAGTATGTAGTCTATTTTGGAAAATGACCCGTGTGCAGCTGAAAAAAATGTATATTCAGCTGTGGTTGGGTGGAACACTCTGTATATGTCCACCAGGTCCATTTGTTCCAACCTCTGGTTCAGTTCTGCTACTTCCTTGCTAATTTTTTGTCTGGTTGATCTATCTTTTTGAGATAAGGGGGTGTTAAGGTCTCCTGTTAAGATTGTGTTCTTAGACATTAGGTTTTTCATGGCCCTTAAGATTTGTCTTACATAGTTGGGTGCTCCTGTGTTTGGTGCATAGATATTTATGAGTGTTACTTCTTGCTCTCAAATTTTTACCCTGACCAATATATAGTGGCCTTCTTTGTGTTGTTTGATCATTCTTGGTTTGAAGTTGAGACTGTCTGGGAACATAATTGCTACTCTTGCTTTTTTCTGAGGTGCTGGGGCATGTAGTATTGCTTTACATCCTTGGACTTTGAGCTTCTGCATGTCCTTTTGAGTTAAGCGTGTTTCTTGTACACAGCATGTTGTTGGATTTTGTTTCCTAATCCACTGTGCCAGTCTATTTCTTTTAATTGAAGAATTGAGTCCATTTACATTGATGGTTATAATTGAAATGTGCTGACTTATGTTTGTCATGGTATTTACTTGGTGTTGTTACACCTTTGTAACCTGTGTTTAATTGTCTGTCCTGTTTAGTGGGTTCCTTCCATTCTCATTCATGGAGTTCTGGTCATTGTGGTCTCTCTCTAGAACCTCTTTCAGCAGCCTGTAAAGGTATGGCTTTGTCATCATGAAATTCTTTAGTTGTTCTTTGTCATGGAAGTATTTCACTTCTCCATCAAACTTGAAAGAGAGTTTTGCAGGGTATAATAGTCTGGGCTGGAATTTGTTTTCATGTAGGACTTGAAGAACTCTGCTCCATGCTCTCCTTGCCTTCATTGTTTGTGTAGAGAAGTCGGCTGTAATTCTGATGGGTTTTCCTTTGAATGTGATCTGTTTCTTCTCTCTAGCAGCTTTCAGTATATTATTTTTGTGTTGGATTTCTGGGATCTTAACTATTATATGTCTCAGTGCGTTTTTACTTGGGTTGAAGTTATTTGGTGTTCTGTATGCTTCAGTGACCTGAATGTTGGTTTGTTTCCTCTTATTTGGGAAGTTTTCTGCGATTACTTCTCCCCAAATTCTTTTTATGTCATTTGTATTGACTCCTTCATTCTCATTGATACCAATTATTCTCATGTTGTTCATCCTGGCATCATCTTGCAGGTGATGGATTATTTTTCCTGCATTCTCATTGTTTTTAAGGGATCCTTTCTCACCTTTTCACTAGCCACACCGGTGTCTTCAAGATCTGTAACTCTGTCTTTGCTTTCACTCAAACGGTTTTGTAGACTCATGATTGATATTTTTAGTTCTTCTATATCTCTTTGACTCTGTTTCATGCATTCTATTTCTTTTCTGTATTGCTCATTCAATGAATCCATCATATTTCTGATCTCCTCAATTTTTTTTTATCCATATCTTCTTTAGAGGCAGTTATTTATTCTTTTTCTGCAGTGTTTCTTCCAAGTTGGGTTTCCTCTGTATATTTCCAGACTTGTTTCTGTATTTCAGATGCTATGATTTCAAATAATTCCTTTTTTTCAAAGAATTCTTTTCTGCTTTCAGAAATTATTTCTGCTTTGAGTTCCTCATAACCTTTCTGCTGTTGTGTCTTTGCTTCAGATGCTGTTAACTCGTACATTTCAGCTGGAATAGTGCTCTCTGCACTTGTTCTGGGTGAGCATTGTTTTTCTACCCAATGTTTCTGAAATTCATCCTTTATTTCAAAAACTATGTATTCAGATATTTCTTTTTTAATTTGGGGAATTACTTCTTATTTCCTCTATAGCTTTCTGCTGTTGTTCCTTTGCTGCTGTATCTGTTAATTCATTCATTACAGCTGAGCTAGTGTCCTCTGCCTTACTGCTGGACTCGAGGTCTGGGATTGCATTTTTCCCCTTGTCTTTGTCATTTTGCACTGACCTTTGACCTTTGCTGTAGAGCTTTGGTGCAGCTATAGCCTTAGCTTGTTATGAGATTCCGGTGCCAGTCTGTTAAGTTTGAGATTATCCAGGTATACCTATCCTGGATCTAGCTGTTGTGTTCAGTTCCTTTTTGTTGCAGCTCCTGTGGTTCCCCTCTGTTGGTTCCCTGGTCAGGCGAGCATGAACTGAACTAGGATGCAGAGCAAGTAATGAAAATTCCCACTGTCTTGGCTCGCTTTTTGGGTGAGGATCTGGAAAATTGCCAGAGTCAGCTCTCCTGTGTCAGGCAAGTCGTTCTCTAGGTGCGTGGGCTTGGGCTTTGGTGGATCTGCTGGGTTCCCAAAAGGATAGTGGATGATCTTATTCACCGGGTAGGCTATAGTGGGTCAGCTAGCCTGTGCTGGGTCCCAGTCTACAGGCCAGAACCCGAGAAGGCTGGGAAAGGTCCCTCCAGTGCAGTGGGCCTGGAGCCCTCACTCACAGGTCAGGCTGCACTTCGTTTCAGGCCATGGGGTGGGACTGGATCGCTCAGAAATGTCCCTCCGGCGTGGCAGGCTTGGAGTTCTCACTCCAGGCCAACCTGCAGTGTGTCTGAGGCTGTGGGGTGGGACCAGCAATCGCTGGGAAATGTTTCTCTGCCGTGGCAGGCCTGGAGCTCTCACTGGCTGAGCTCCACTGGGTCTTGGGTCATGGGTGGGGCAGAGACAGGGAATCCCTGGGAAATGTCTCTCCGGCACGGTGGGCCTGGAGTTCTACACTCACTGAACTTTGATGCCCAGGGAGTCGTGGAAATTCCCACTTGCTCAGCGGGCTTTAGGGCAGGGGATCCGGGGAGGTGCTGGTGAGTGGATCCTGAGGTTTCAGGCCAGTCACTGGCTTGGAGGGCTTGGGGGCAGGGATCCGGGTAGCATGTGTGGAAAGAAGCCTAAGGCTCTCCCTCAGATTCACCACACTCTCACTGATCTGGGAAGCCTGGTGAGTCGTGCAAATTACCACTCATTGGGACAGCTTGGGCAGGATCCAGGAGGCCGCTAGAGTCAGCCACTGTCTCAGGCTGGTCTCTTGGGCTGGGCAGCATGGGCAGGATCCAGGAAGATGGCAGAGTTGGCTGCGCTGTCTCAGGCCAGTCTCTTGGGCTGGGTGGGTGTAGGTTGGCCAGGTCTCCCTTTCTAACATAGGTGACAGCAGGTCCCACGTCAGGGAAGGATTTCACAGGATGACCAGGCACTGCAGGGTGAGGATCCTTATTCAAAATAGCTGGGACCATGGACTGGGAAGATGGCTTAGTAGAATAAGTGCTTCCCTGGCAAGTGCAAGGGCCTGAGTTCAATTCCCAGTTCTGCCAAAAAAAAAAAAAAAAAAAAAAAAAAAAAAAAAAAAAAAAAAGCTGGGACCAGATTTTGGAGTTTTTGGAGCTTCGCATATTTGCTTGTACACAATGAGTATCTTTGGGGTGGCACTGAATTCTGAACACAGAGTTCATTTATGGTTTTATATCCCTCATACACACAGCCTGAGGATAACCTTATTCAGTATTTTGTATGCAGGGCGTGGTGGCACATGTTTGTAATCCCAGCACTCAGGAGGCTGAGGCAAGATAACCATCATGAGGCCAAGGCCAGCCTGGGAATACAGAGCTCAGGGCCACTATGCACCCTGGCTCAAAAAACCAAAACCAAACACAATAACAACAACAATAGTTTTGTGCATGAAATTCAAATGCATAGAGTAGAATTTTGCACCTGGAAGCTCAAGTCAGAGCATGAAGGAGTTTCAGATTTGGGAGCATTTTATATTGAGGGATTAAGGCCATCTGACCTGCATGAGTGCTGCTGTGTGTGTGTCTGCGATAGCCCCGACCTACAGAGTGTGCTGCTCCCAGGGTTTTCCTCTCTGCCCTCTGGGCTTGGACCTGGATGTGCATATGCGAAGTGATTGAAAAAAATATGATGAATATTTACATTTAAAAATTTCTTACAGTAAAAGACACATCACCCTTCATCCCCCTCCAAATACCCTCCTCGATTTTAACACGTTAATCCCATCATTTTGATACTTTCTGGAGCCCTTCTGGAAGCCTCTTCCATGGCTTTGATTGAGTTGTCCTGGCGCCCTTGATGTCATGACCTCTCATGGTCATGTTGACCTTGGGGAGGAGCCAGAAGTTAACCAGTCCCAGATCTGATGACTAGGAAGTGTTTTGAAACCTGCTTTTCTATTGGATGGCAGTCAGCAGAGCATGCACCTTAGTTATACTCACAGGTGGTAAAGACACTCACGAAAGAGGACTTCTAGAGCTGCTTCCGAAAGTGGCAGGAACAGTGGGACAAGTTCGAGGCCGGACTGTGTATTCTGAAGTGCGTTAGTGGCAATGACTTTTACTGTACCACATTTTAAAGGCTGAGGCATTCACTATGTATGTTGGCCATACCCCAGACTGTGCCCAGGTTACTTGGAAGTTGCGGCGCCTGGGGTGAGAACAGCGGCCACTGATTCTCCTGTTCCATACTGTGGTGCTTATTCATTCAACAAACTCCACCGCATGCAGCTTGTGTCCCCCACAAGCAGCTCGCAGCTCGCAGGCCCCTGCTGAGGCACCAGGCCACTGCGTGGGAAATGCCAGGCGGGAGGATGGGTGGGAGACAGGGATTCCACAGATGAGGGGTAGATGCTGGTACCAACTTCAGGCGACGCAGGAGAACATCCCTAGCTGAGGGAGGCCAGCAAGGATGCCCCAGGCCGCAGACACGTCATGTCGCTTTACGTATTTACTCCACATACATTATTTCATTTAAATGGTTAAATGACACACCAGTGACTCTATGGGTGTCACCACCCCCCTGTGACTGCCTCCTGTTACTGGGGGGATGAGAAAGGAAGGAAGGAAGGAAGGAAGGAAGGAAGGAAGGAAGGAAGGAAGGGAGGGAGGGAGGGAGGGAGGGAGGGAGGGAGGGAGGAAGGGAGGAAGGGAGGGAGGAAGGGAGGAAGGAAGGAAGGAAGGAAGGAAACCAGTAAGCTGCTCAGGTGAGAGGTAGCGAAGGATTAGCCCAGGAGGGCAAATGAGGGTTGGGATCCACACACTCAACTTGATCTTGGCCAAGGTGGGGGGATGAGTGGGAGTCACTCACTCAGCAGGAGGGGAACTCAGTGTCTGTCCTGTCCGGCGTTCTTGCTGGGGGAACTCAGCCTGCACCATCCTGGCACCTTCCAGTGGGGCCCGGCACAGTCCACACAGCTGGCGTTCCTTCCAGAACCACTGTGTGCAGGCGCCACACCAGGACGGGCTGCGAGGGAGCTGCTGAAAGAAAGCGGCAGCTCGCTGGACTCCCGCCTACCACAGCCTAGGGGCTGCCACACTCGTGCTGTCCTCCCCTCCACCCCAGCTTCCCTTGCTGGGTGGGCATCAGCTTCTTTTTGACTGTCAAATCCCAACACTCTCCCCCGAAGTCCCTCTACATACTCCGTCCTGGGCCCTGGCCTCTGACCCAGCCCGTCACAGGGACTGTGCTTCCCGCTGCTTCCCCCTCAGCCTCTAGGCCTCCACCTGCCATCTTGGCAGTGCCCTAGGAAGGGCCAGAGGGGTAGAGGCCAGCCTCTTGGCCTGAGCATGTATAATAGATCAACAGGTACAGTAGTTTTTGACTACTTTTTGTAGTAGGACCGTGTATTTAGGGGCCCAGAAACATCCCAGCTCTACTCCCTGCCTCTGTGGTGACGGTAGAGCCCCATGTATTGCAAATTTAGGTTGTTCCAGCCTCACATATATCCAGGAGCATGGGCCCTGCTTCTCCATTATACAGGTGAGAAAGTAGAGGCTGCTGGAGTCTCCTATTTGCTTGACATGGAAGCCCTGAGGTAACACTGGCCCCGTGTGCACTCAGCTGTCCCTTGGCCTAATGGTTGCACTGCCATGCATAGTACAAGCTATGAGAGGATAGCTCAAGGGTCCCAGTGCCCTGCTCCCCACACTCCTCACTACCCCTGGGCTGGCAGAGCTTGTGCCCAGAGCCCATCCGGCGGCTTCTCCGAAGCAGTATCATTCCCCTGCAAACTCGCTTCATGACAACCTGCAGGTCTCCACCTCTCACCACTCTGTCCCTGGCTTAGCTGCCATCATCCTTGTCTAACTGGGGCCCCTAGTTGTCCCTCATCTTCTGTCCTTAGTTTGCATGGCACTGCAGCCCATTAGGCTTATCATAGGATCCATGGAGAGAATTTGTAATTTCCTTTGAAAAATTTTTGGGTGCACTGCTGAAGACTGAACTCAGGGCCTTGTGGGTGATCAATACCGAACTATATGTAACCCCTTAAAATTTATTATTTATTTATATTAAATGAATTTTTGGGGGGGTACTGGAAATTGAACTCAGGGTACTGAGCTATATCCCCTGCCTCATCCTCTTTTCAAATTTTAAAATAAAATCTCACTAATTTCCTAAGTTGCACAAGTTGGATTTGAATTGGCAGTCTTCTTGCTTCAGCTTCCCAGAGTGTTGGGATTGTAGGTGTGCGTCACCACACCCCCCTAAAATTCATTCTTTTAATTAAAAAAAATTTTTAATGTATTTAGTATAGGGTCTCACTAAGCAGCTTGGACTCACAGTGACCTTCCTGGTTTCAGCCTCCCGAGTGCTGGGATTACAGGCCTGCGCAACCATGCCCCGTCTTGGAGGCTGGCTCGGCATGCCTGGGGGGCAGGGCCAGTGTGGCATGCAGGCCTGGGGATGGAGCCCTTGTCCCTGCACTTGTCTAAGTGGGCACTTAATTCACTGAGCTATCTTGCTGGCACTTAAAATTCATTTTCTGATCAACATGTGAAAACTATGCGCCTTGGGCTGGGGATATGGTTCGGTGGTAGGGGACTCGCTTAGCATGGTCTGGGCTTGGGTTTGATCTCCTGCACTGCCAAAGGAAAGGAGACACCTTGAGGAAGCCAGGTAATGTTGATACCTGTACACACTGTGTGATGATCAAATCTGGGTAATGAGTATATACTTTGCCTCAAACATTCATCGTATCTTTGTAGTGAGAACTTCACAAATCTTTTTATCTTGCTAGTTTACAATATCATACCTATATCTCTTTTTTCATAAAGAAAGAATTGATTTAATACAATGCCATGAAGATGTGTCTATGACACCTTATTTAGAATACCCAATTCATACATCTACAAAGTAGAAAAGTTGGTGCATTTGGTTCCCAAATGTGACCTAAGCCAATCGTGGTTTTCACATTTGCGTGTTGTGGAGGAAATATTAATGTGCGTGGTTTTCAGGTGAGCCACATATTCCAACTGGTAGTTTAATTCATGTCTATGTACTAAATATTTATGTAATATAAAAAACTTAAAACTGTGACATAACTCCAGAAGGGCTTTCACTAAGGAACTATGGACATGCACATTAGACTTAATCTAACTTTAGTTTCTACTTCCTTAAAGACATGGTAAGAAAATACTTTGTAGAAAAGAAAAATCACTGGTGTAGTTTTGCTTTATTCCTTTGCTGACTTTGCTGGATATCATCTGCTTCATAGTGCTTCTTTTTTATTTTAATTAATACATTGTACATTGTAATCTTCTTAGTGGTTGTCCATAGTACAAGAAGCAGACAGGATATCCTGCCCAGACACTATTAGTACAAATCTCATTGAGTTAAGCAAAAATAGCTGTATATCTATCTTAACTATTCTGTATATACAAATACAAAATGGCCCTTCCTTTGTAGCCTCTTTTTTTGTTTAATCCTGTCAGAGATGGGTATTCCATTGGTATCTAACTACTGTAGGTGCATGAATTCAGCAAAACAATCCAACACAGATCAGCAGTCAACAATAGAAGTGGGTTATCTGCAGAATTTGTTGACTTGAGCCATTCATAGCTCAGTATATTAATACAGCTTTATTTTTTATACCTCCTTTTTATACTTTTGTGCTGGATGGTTAAGACCAAGATAAAGCAAGACCTTTGTAACATGAAATGCAACTTTTTTTTATCAGGTAAGGTCAGTCAGGAACCCTGAACATTTTTCCTGTAACCCTGGATATCAACCTACACCCTATACCTATTTCTACATATACCTATAACTATACCCATGCCTATCCAGATAGTACTGGGGATGGAACCTCCTGGGAGCTCCGAGCTAGATCCCCATCCCTTATCTTTTATTTTGAGACGAAGTTCCAACTAAGTTGCCTGGGATAGGATCCAACTTACAGGCCTCCTCCTTCCACCTCCTGAGGAGCTGAACTCTAGGACTGTGCCACTCTACCCAGCGGATGATATATTCTTGCTAATGCCCTGCCCTCCTGAGGCAGCACACTGGAACTTACTCCCTTTGAACTGTAGCTGAGGTCCTCCGTCTAGCCTCTCTATACTCCCTCCCCCGGCCTTCCGTAGCCTTCGGAACCACCACGGTACTTTCTATTCCACCAGATCAACTTTTTTAGATTCCACAAATGAGCCAGTGTTGTGGCTTGTATAGGTACAGGTGTGCCCCAAAGCCTCGTGCAGTCACGGGGCACCTTCTGGAGTTTGTGATTGACCGTTGTGGGTGGGGCTGCTGCACCTGCCCTGGGGCGGGTACTCTGCATTGCGATGTAAAGAGGGGAGAGAGGCCGCCGGCTGCCTGAGCGGCTGCACCTCCCTTTGCTCTCTACTCTTTGCCACCACCACGAAAGGTTGCGTTGCTGTGCCGCCTTGGAGCCAGCTAAGCATGCACTGAAGGCTGCATGAATTGCGAGCTAAATAAACCTTTCCTTCCTTCCTTCTGAGCATCAGGTATTTGTCCTAGAAGCAAGAGAAGAGTAACTGGGGCCGGGGAGATGGCTCAGTGGAACAAGTGCTTTCCTGGCAAGCGCAAGGGCCTGAGTTCAAGCCCCTGTTCTGCCAAAAAAAAGAGAGAACAGTAACTGAGATAGCCAGACCATGCACTATTTGCCTTGCCTTTCTGTGCCTGGCTTCTAAAATAGCAAAGAAAAAGAATAAAATTAAGTCGAATACTATATTTGAAACCAAACATATCTGAGCTATTACCCTTCTGATGTGTGATCAATGTGTCAGACTTAAGACCACTCGCCCTCCTTTGTCTATCACATGTCCCCAACATCCGGTCTACATGACACACGCAGCATGTCTCAGTGCATGCCCACTCCACTGTGCTCAGCAGCTCCAGGTGGCCGGCGGCTCCTGGAGTGCGTGGAGCAGCTCTGTCCTCCACACAGCACTCAACGTGACTTTGTGAAATGACAGACAGGTACGTGTCACCTCTGCCAGAGCCTGCAATGGCTCCTATTTCCCTGAGTTCAAGTCCTTTCAAGGAAACAGCTTGCTCCGCTGCCCCATCTTCGCCTCCTGCAGCATCTTCGTCTTTGGCCTTGCCTCCTGCCTTCTGCCCAAGCCCTCACCTCGGATTCCTCTCAGCTTGCTTCCCACCTCCTTCAATAGTTTCTCAAATCCTCAGGAAATCCTTCTTGGACCACCCTATCCCCATCCCCAATGTCTCCCTCTTTGTCTCAGGTCCCATCCCTAGTTAATTTCTCTTGCCAGAGCTTCTTACCATCTAATTGGTTATATCGTGTTCTTATTTGTTGTGCTTACTATCTTTGTCTCCTTTGTTAAAATGTCAGCTCCATCAAAGGATGGATTCTGTCTGATTTGTTCATGTCTCTACATCCAGAGCTTGGCACATAGCTGGTACTCAACAAATCCTGTTTGGCTGGATGGGTAGATAAGGGGTGATGGAAGGATGGATGGACCAGCAGATGCATGGGTAGGTACATGGGTGGAGGGATGAACAGATGAATGCATGCATAAAAACCATTATTCAAACACACAAGCACATGCTGGAAGACCTGGGGAACCCAGGAGCAGGTCTCTAGCTCGGCTGCAGGCAGCAACTGTGTTTTCTGAAGGACCTACAGGGGTGGGTGGCTGCCTGTGCCACCTCTGGAAACTCATTTTCTCAGACCAGTTTCCTGGGGTCTGGAAGGATTTAAAATAGTCTGTGATTTTTAAGTCAGTGATATATTTTAAAAGATAGAAAATCTCCCAGTCTTCCCAATTAATGTTCACAGTTCATTGTTGGTAATTGCATATAAAATTTTATAATAGGAAATTAGATATATTCTCTTTAAAGACTTCCCCCATTGAACAGATTGAGGAAGAAAAATCCCATTTCTATCTCCAAGAGGTGGCAAAGAATTCTTCAGCCTTCCTGAGAGATGAGTGTACAGGGGAAGGGGTATGTGCAAAGAACAGGAACTCTGTGGATAACCCAGCGAGCAGGAGGCAGGAGTACTAAGAATTTCATATACATCAATCCTCGGATCAGCACTGCAAGAAAAAAGCAGTGTGCCCATTGCTTAGATCTGAAAACTGAGGCTCAAAAGGATGAACTGGCACTCCCCAAATGGAGAGCCACAGCCTCGTCCATCTGATCCAGGTGTCTTTGGGAGAACTTGCGGCCTTTGCCCCAATGTCAGGCCTTGAAAGGTCTCCCAGTGGCAACCATAGCCAGTCACAGAGACTAACTGCAGGAAGAGTAAAGAAGACAGCGTTCATCCTTTAACGACATCCACCCGCCTGCCGACCACCCTGCAGGAACTATGAATGGGTAATTTTTTCCAAATACTGTGATTATCTGCTGAAGAGCATAATTGCATTGCATGATAATTATTGAATGTATTAAAGTGTTAGGATTTTTTTCTTTCAATGCAAAAAGTTAAAATGCACCATGATTTTGAAGCCTCATTTGGGTATTTCTGCATTTGTTTTCATCTATGTAGAGATGACACCCTTCTCTCCAAAGCCTTCTGACCCCCATTTACATTTATTCGCTCAGTAATTACTGAGCACCTACTATATGCAGGCAGCAAACAGATCAAGTTTTTGCCCTCATGAAGCTCAGTTCCTAGAGAGATGACCCTGCACACTTGGGCAGACAAACAAGATGTTACAGGGGGACATGAGTGCCCTGAAGACCAGTCATGCATGCATGAGCAGGGAGACTTCTGACCGGGGACAACCAAGTCTCTGGTAAGGAGAAGAGAGCAGCTCCACGGGGATCCCGGGGAAGGAATAGTGTGCAGAGGCCCAGAGGCAGGGGTGGCACGCTTCTGGTAGGTCCCTCCAGGCTTTGAGCTTCTAAGCTCCCTTTCACTGCGGTTGAGGAACAGAAAGGGGTATCAAGGCCAGGGAGGGTACGGTCTGTGTAACGCCTTACCTGGCTCTCCACCCAGGGCTTTACTCACTGTGTTCCAGTAAGTTGTTTTGTCTATAAGATTTGTCATCTTAACAGAAAAGGGGAGCCAGGAGGTGAAAGGGTGCTAGTGGCAGTGGGCCTTGGAGCCGCTTAGACACAGGTTCAAGTCCCATCTCTTCCCATTAACCTTGAGTGCAGGTTACCAAATGCTTCCCCTCAGTCTCCTCATCTAGATATGAACAGAAGGCTCTGTCATGAGGTTGGGGTATACCTCCATGGTGGAGTACATGCCTACCATCCCTACCAATCTCCAACACAGCACGAAGAAAAGAAAAGCCTGCTATATCATAGATACCAGACACCTTCTACCTTATGTGTGGGTTTTTTTTGAAGTGCTGGGGATTGAACCCAAAGCCTTATGCATACTACCCCTGAGACCTAGGCATTTATTTCTCACAATGCTGGAAACAGTCCTGGAGAGGTCAGTATGCAAGCATGCTCAGGCCTGGCTTGCTGACAGCCCTCCTCACTGTGACCTGGCACCATGCAGGAAGGAAGCTTTGCTGTCATTTCCTCTGCCTATGGGAAGGACTCACAAAAGCGCTAGTCTCACCACAGAGTCCCACCCTCGTGGCGCCATCAAAACCTAGTTACCAAAGATCCCATCTCACTAGGGATATGGTGTTCCAGCTCGCTGGGGTGCAGGTTTCAACATAAGAATTTGAGGGAAGTGTCACAGAAAGTCTGGCTCTCAATTCTTTTAATGGTGGCAACCAATTCAAACTCTTTGCCAGCCATTGCTCAGACCAAAGGCAAGCTGAGGATAGGCAGGACTGGGCCCACTTGCCACCCCTAAGGAGCAGGGCGGTGCATGGCTTCGGAGCACAGAGGGATGGGCAGTTCTGGGTGAAGCCCACCAGGCAAGACCTGGGCTAGAAATAAAAGATCCAGGGTACCAGGCTCGCAGAAGAGGTCCTAGGAGATGAGAGCAGCTGAGCCAGAGGCTGGCGGCCTGGCCAGGGCTGCTGTGCTCAGGGTGGTCAGCAATGTGACTTGGTGACCAGAAGAACTGACCCCAAAACCAGGCTCAGGAGTCTTGGACTTACTCTGCCTGGCACATGCCTTCCCTGGAAGGATTTCTAAATCTTAAGGTATTAAGAAAAAGCCAGGTGGACTTTGGCTAAATCCTGGGCCACACCTCCCTCCCTCCCTCCGCCAGAGCGTCCACCCACCACCCGCCCACATCCCTCCCCTCAGTAATCTCCACAGCTCACTAATAAATTATGAGCGCGTTCATTTGCATGTCAGAAGCTCGGCCAAGAAATTAGATAAAATTGATCTGCCGCAATTTATTCTCTCTATTTTTCCAAGAAATGGCCTCCCTCCCATGTTTTATTCATGGAGACACCCAGCTCTGTCTTTTATCTCCAACCCTCAGTAACATTCTCAATTTACTCAATTTATAGCTGCAAGACGCCCTTGGGCTGGGCAGGAGGCAAGGCCACCCAGAAAGGGCAGGGTGTCCCTGCCAGGCTGAGTAGCTGGGGGGAGTCAAGGCAGCTTAGGAGAAAGATTCCTGAGCTACCTGAAAGGAAGGGGCTGAGTGTGAATGGGGGCTCTGTTCCCAGGTGAACTGAGTCAGGGCTGATGGTCCTGCTAAGCTGTGGGAGCCTCAGACTGCTGCCTCCTCTCAGGTGGCAAGGCAGAGTAGCCTTTGGTTTGACTTGGGTTTGCCTCTTAGGGAGAGATGACTGCCAGCCCCTCAGCACTCCCTAGCCCCGCAAGCAGAGATACCACCTCAGAAAAAAGGAACATTTCTGTCTTCAGGGTCAAGTCCCAGATTGCCTGGAAAAGATTTGATTATTTTTTCCAGAATAATTTTCCTCCTGAAAGGCATCATTTCTAGCAAGTTCACAGCCACAGTGCCCACCCCTTGTCCAACAGGGGATATTGGAAATGACTATGGAAGCCCACCTCTGCAGCCAGGGACTGTGTCCTTGAGCACTAACTCAGGTGTCTGCCACAACCACGGGTGTCCTCAGCCACGGCGGTGTGAGGTGGCAGAACTTCGTGGGGGCTGTGGAAAATCAGACAGAGGGTGGCCCTGTCCTCACTTAGTCGCTGCCATGAGGACATAATGCAGGTTGGTGTTGGCAGAGCTTCACGTGTTTTTTTCTTTTTTTCTTTTAGGCAAGGGTCTACATGGTGTTCAGGGTCTTACTACTAGATTGGACTCATAGTGATCCACCTGTTTACAGCCTCCCAAGAGCTGGAATTATAGACATGTGCCACCGTGCCCAGTCTGGAGCTTCAGGTGTCTTAAGACTCCAAAGTTCCAGTTCAGATTTTAATGCCCTTCCATTCCTAAGAGGACTGTGCTTGTCCCCAAGTAAAGGCCAAATGGTAAGAATTGTGTCAGCTGTGGACTATCTTCCTCTCTTGGTACCTAGAGAGTAGGCACCATGATTAATATCTCAGTGAGGCACAGCCTGGCATGTGCCTGGTGTACACTAGGAACCTGCTATGGTTTAGATCTGCAGTGTCTCCAAAGGTCCATGCATTGGGGATTGGTGCATAGTGCCAGCCCAGGACACTAGGAAGGAGGAGACAGAGGAAGATTTAAGTGATGGGGTCTGGGAAGAGAATGAGGTCACTGGGGGTGGGCCCTTGAAGGGAACCCTGAGACCCTGCTCCTTTGTAGCCTCTTTTCCACTCCCCACACTGCTCTGAGGTACACAGACCTCCTCCTTCACACACTTACCATAATGTACTGCACAGCAAAGGCCCAAAGGAACAGGGCCACATAGCCACCGAGAACTCTGAATCCGAGAGGTAGGATAAACTTTGCTCATTCCAACTTGATTGTCTCAAGTATTTTGCCACCATGATGGGGCTAAGTATGTTATCCTAAGGGCAAGTCTGAATTTCTCACACAAAGTCTGTGCTTTATTTTATATATTTTCTATGTATTTGGTACAGGGTCTTACTACACAGTTCAGATTCGTAGTGATCCTTCTGTCTTCAGCTGCCCCTCTGCTGGGATCAGAGATGTGCACACCACGCCCGGCCTCAGTGGCCAGCTCATCGTGCCTGGGGGCGGGGCCGATGAGGCAAAAGTCTGTGCTCTGTGGTCCCCAGTCTTCATCCTTCCTTTTACCTTAAAGTGATCAAACCCTAATTTTTAGCTGATCGTATTGTTCCCATCATCAAAGGCAGGCTTCTGAACTTCTGCAGCCAGGGACTGTGTCCCAGCTGATAGGAAGAAACTGTGACTGTTGAGAGGGGGTTCTGGGACAGTGTTTAAAAGGAACTGACAGAGCTCTGAGTATTAAGGAGCTTTTCATTTTCCTTTTGCTTTTTTACATTCCTGTGATCCTGGGTGGACGGCAGGAGCCCTGGCCGCCATCTCAGACCACGCAGCGACATCAAGGATGAAAGCCGGTGCTATGGCTGGTGGAGCAGACAAAAAAGAAGCAGCAGCAGCCCGGGACATCTATGGTGGTATACCAGCCTGGCAGCCTGGGCTGCCCACATTTGGGCTTTACAAGAGAAAATAAACTTCATCCTATTTTTTTGTTTTAGTTTGCTTTTGATAGTACTTAGGATTGAACCCTGGGTCTTGTGAATGCTGGTCAAACGCTCTACCCCTGAGCTATGACCTCAGCCAAGCTTTCCTCTCTAAACCACTATTAGTTTGCATTTTCTCCTCCATACAGTTGACCTAATCCTAGCTTATATATGCCCTTCCAAAATTGTGATTGCTCAGAAAATCCGAGGAAAGATGCAAATAATCCAAACCTTTTACCAACAAACCCATAAATAGGTTGAAGGAAATGAGAAAGGATGGTGAGTGGAGCTCCTGGGGTCCTTTTGGGCTCTCTGCTCATGGGAGGCCTGGGTGGGGACAGTGCTGGGACCTGGGCTGCCTGTTGGTCAGCCTGGTGTGGTTAAGGCATGTGCCTACATCAATCAGGAAGACGGTCCGACAGCCCTGGGAAGCCCTGATTCTGTAAGCATGGAGCCGTGTCCAGGAGCCATGATGCACTCCAGGAAGGCTGAAGCAAGAGGATCACAAGTTCTAGCCCAGGAGCTGGGGATTTAGCTCAGTGGTGCAATGCCTGCCTGACAAGCCTGAGGTCCTGAGTGTGATTCCATGTATCTCCACCCCCAACCCCCCAAAAACTAATTCTAGCTCAGCCCAGACAACATACTTACCTCAAAATAAAAAATAAGGTCTGGGAGATGGCTCAGTGGAATAAGCGCTTTACTGGCAGGCTCAAAGGCCTGAGTTCAATCCCTGGTTCTGAAAAATAAATAAATAAATAAATAAATAAATAAATAAATAAATAAATAAATAAAAACAGAGCTGGTTGGGAATATAATATAACTTAGTGCAAAGATCCTGGAT
Source organism: Ctenomys sociabilis (assembly GCA_004027165.1). Lineage (NCBI taxonomy): Eukaryota > Metazoa > Chordata > Mammalia > Rodentia > Ctenomyidae > Ctenomys > Ctenomys sociabilis. The sequence continues at coordinate 22,383 of PVKA01019419.1, read as the reverse complement.
TCAATCTCGAGAAACACACACACACACGCACACACACACACACACCAAAGAAAAATGGAGATATGGATGGGGAAGGCTGCCTGTACATTTGTCAGCTCCGAGAGCCTAGAACAAAGCCACTGGTCCCCCTTCTGCCATACACTAATCAGATTCCCAGGGAAACTGGCCTGGCCCTGAGAGCCCAGGACTCCCCAGAGCACAGCTGGGCTAGGCTGCTTCAGGTGGTGTCAGCAGAGCCCAGCACGGCTGGCCTGGGCCCAGCTGCGTCCCTCCCCACCTAGCCCTGTGGGATCAGAGTGCAGGAGGTTACTCATCCTTCTGGAGCATGGCAAAGGCCCCAGGCCCACAGGGGGCTCAGACCAAGGGCGTGTGAGGGCACTGCCAGGTTTCCACTTGCCCTTTCCAGATAGGTGGTCATGGACTGTGAATGTGAGAAGACCCAACCCTAAATGGCTCCAATAATGATAACTGTTGTTTTTTCCCAAGTAACCAAGAGCCCCAAAGCAAGGCAGCCCCAGCAGAGTGAATTCAACAACTCAGTCAAATCCTTTAGAAGCTGGTTCCTATTGTCTCTGGCCCTGCTCTCCTTGGTACATGGAATGATGGCCTCAATTCTTCATGGTGGCCCCTAATCCATGCCCTGGGCTTTGTGATTCTAGGGGTGTCACCAGCCCCAGGCCCTGATGCTGTGCTTAGCCATTTGTCTCATCCAGTGCCAGCACATGGGTGCGGGTGTGATGTGAGTGTGCAGAATGGGGGTTTCATACCTCTGCCATCAGCCCAAGAACCAACTAAGGGATGGGACCGTGGGTCAGATCGGAGCCAACTCAGACCTGCTCACTGTGCACATAAGCAATGCCTCTGAGATGTCTTACTGGCTGCTCTGGGTCTTTGGGGATATTTGTTTCATAGTGTCATTGTGGCCATTGGTAACTGATACGCATCCTGTCTGTAGACTTGAAAAATAGGTTAACTATTTTTATGGCACTGAGATAGCTGTTGCGGGTCCAAACGTTACATGATGACCAAAGGCAAAAAAGTATAACAGAGCACTCCAAACCTGGATTCTTAAATCGAGCAAGGAAAACCCCCAGCCACAAGCAGATTTTTTCTCAGGCAGCATCACGCCTAATGTCTGTACTTAATTAGGCCTTGGCAGGAAAGAGAGACGAGTAGGGTTTTCACAGTCAAAAGTCACTTGTGGTAGGGTAAGGAGATAGCTCAATGGCATAGTGCCTGCCTAGCAAGCGCAAGGTCCTAAATTCAATCCCCAGTATCACAAAAAAAGGAAAGTCACCTGTGAGGAGGAAGAACAGATCTACTGGAAGAAGAAATGAAAATAAAAATAAAGAAGGGTAAGTCATTAGGTGAGGGATAGGAATGTCTGCCAGACAACCAATAAATAGTATGTCCCCTACCCAGTGTCATGGAGACTCAGTCAAATGGAAAGAATACTCAAGAAACAACATAAATCATCAAACATGTGTTTTATTCCCAAAAGAGGCCTGTTGTGGCTTATATGTTAATGTCCCTGTGGAGGATTGCCAACTGGTGGTCAGCTTGTTCCATCCAGCTGCACTGAACTAGTGCAGCACTAGTGATGGTAGGCCCAGCTGAGGACTGTTGCCAGCAGCGTAAGAGGCAGAACTGGAAAAGCTGCTTGGAGAAGCTGTTGGAGCTGTTGGAAGTGGCTGGTTCTCTTGGGCTGTCCTGCCGGAGGACCTTGTCACGCTGGCTTTCCTGGTGAACTTGGCTGTTCTTTTCAGAGAAGGAACTCAGGACCTCTCCGTCATTGAGAATGGCTAGGGTTCACTTTGGCGGGCTCTGGTCCTCACTCAGAGCATCACTTCCTGGTTCTGGGTGGGGGAAGATGGTACACTGTTCAGTTCCTTGTCACGCTGGCTTTCCTGATAGGAGCTCATCTTTCTTTATCATCAGAAGAGCTCGGGATTTCACTGTTGTTGAGGATGGCTGCGGTACTTTTCAAGGGAGCTCTGGCTCTTACCTTAAGCACTGCCTCCTGGCTCCAGTTGAGATCCCTTAGCTTGCTGGCATTGATCCTTCCTTCTGCTGGTTTAGACTTTCTAGCTTCCACTGAGCTTTGGGTCTTCATATGAGACACAGATCTACGAGACAAACTTGCATGAGAGATTGTCATAGGCTCTTGGGCTCCAGCTGGACTTCTAAGAGGTGTTGTTATGGGCTCTTCAGCTGAACTCAATCAGGATGCTAGGATCCAGGTCCTCATCTGGATCTGTAGTCTTTATAGTGTGTAGACAGATTTCCTGTACTCTTTGTATATGATTCTTCTGGTCACTCATTATAAAGTAATCTTATAAAGCATTCTGTATCATTGTTTCTCTTGTAAAAGCCCTAACCATGACAGTCCCCCAAGAGCCTCAGGTGCTCATAGGTAGGATATGAGGAAGGTGACCGGGTTAGGGGTGCTGGTTCAGGTTAGGAAGAGGGGCTTGATTAGAAGCCAGCCTCTTGGGGCTTGGCTTGGAAGGGTTTCTCTCTACCCCTGGCTCCTCACTTCACCTCTTTGCTTTCTGGTTGCCAGGATGCTTAGGGCTGATGTAGCTTCCCTTGCCATAGCCGCTCTGCCACATTGCCCTGGCTAGGAGCCAAAAGAAACATCTCCACCTTAAGCGGTAGGTATTAGGCGTAGTGTCCCAGCGATGAGGAGGTGACAAATAAAAGGCGCCCACTCTGTTCTTTGCAGAGTCTGTGAAGGAACAAGCCCTGAGCATGTTAAGCAAGCACTCCACCCCTGAGGATACCACCCTATCTTATGGTTCTTCATGGACTCTGGAACCATTGGAGACCTGTCCCTTGGCTCTCTGTGCTGAGGGCTCTGCGAGGTGCTGGTCCTACTGAGCTGGTCCTGTCTTATTCTGCCTAGCAGGAGCCATGGGATAAGGCCACTCCAGTGCCACCTGTGAGGGAGGTCTTCTTTGAGCAGCTAGATACCACAGGGTCAAGCACCTGCAGAAGGAGCAGGCAATGGGGAGGAGTCAGGGCCTAGCTAGTGTTGGCTGAAGGGGGCAGACTCACAGCCTGGTATAGGGGGACTGCAGGAGTCCTCACACAGTGGTACCCTCCTCATTATTGTGATACTAAAGAAAGAGAATCACAGGGCACGCAGAGTTCTTCTGGCTCCAGCAGCCCCTGTCCATTCTCCCCGCAGGGGAAGCCCTTAGGAATCCAGAGGTTTCTCCTCTCAGGATGCTCCTACAGGGTGAGGATGTCTGTTAAGTCACTTTTGTCTGTGTTCAGCATTCTCCATGCACAGGTTCAAAGGATGCAGGCCGAGAGAGAAGACTGGTGTGTAGAGTCAGCAAAGCCAAACCCTGAACCTGTCAGCATCAGTGTCAGCACCTGTCAGTGAGCCCCAGTCTTCCCCTGCCTGGCCCCAGGCCTGCAATGTAGCATCCTCACCAACAGGGCAGGTCCCCTTGCAAAGCGCTTGCATGCTCACTGCAGCTCTACTTGGGATACTCAGGTGGCTGGTGGAGGGTGAGAGGCTGACAGAGCCTGGGATAGCACCCAAGGCCACTGCTGCAGAGACAGGGCCATGCTATGCGCCTGTCAAGGCAGAGCACCAAGGGTGGGGCTCCTGTAATTCGGGGGCATCTCTGGAGGGACACATCCAGGAAGCTGATAAGAGGGAGTGCCTCTTAAATTGTCACTATTTGCAGATGACATAATACTTTACTTGGAAGACCCCAAGAATCCACCAAGAAACTACTAGAACTGATTCAGAAATTCAGCAGCATAGCAGGATACAAAATCAATACTCAAAAGTCAATAGCATTCCTTTACACAGATAACAAGCACACTGAAAGGGAAACAATACCTTTTACAATAGCACCGCGGAAAATGAAATACCTTAGGATTCACTTAACCAAGGAAGTCAAAGATCTTTTTATGGAAAATTACAACACCTTAAGAAAAGAGATTATAGAGGATTTCAGAAAATGGAAAGATATTCTATGCTCCTGAATAGGAAGAACCAACATCGTGAAGATGGCCATACTCCCAAAATTGCTATACAGATTTAATGCAATCCCTATCAAACTGACACTGACATACCTCCCAGACATAGAGAAATCATTCCTAAAATTTATTTGGAACCACAAACGACCTAGAATAGCAAAGGCAATCTTGGCCAATAAAGACAAAGCAGGAGGCATCACAATTTCTGACTTGAAATTATACTACAAAGCCACTGTAATAAAATCAACATGGTATTGGCAAGAAAATAGACCTGAGGATCAGTGGAAGAGATTAGAAGATGCAGAGACATCTACAATCACACTGAACCATCTAATCTTCAACTAAGGGGCTACACAAGCTCACTGGAAGAAAGATAGCCTCTTTAACAAATGGTGCTGAAAAACCTGGCTTTCTACATGCTGAAAACTAAAACTTGACCCAGCTCTATCACCGTGCACTAAATTAAAGTCAAAATGGATTAAAGATCTAAACATTAAAACAGAAACACTCAATCTCCTGGAAGAGAAAGTAGGAGGAACTCTTGAAGACATAGAGGTAGGTAAAGAGTTCATGAGCAAACATATATTCGCACGGGAAGCACTTGAAAGAATCAACAACTGGGATCAACTCTTCTTAAGGAGCTTCTGCATGTCAAAAGAAATTGTGAACAGAGTGAAAAGACAACCCACAAATTTTGAAAAAATCCTAACTAATAAGCAATCAGACAGAAGTCTGCTGTGTAGAATATATAAAGAACTAAGATATAACAGGGCCCTCAAATTTGAAGACCCAATTCAGAAATGGGCATCTGAGATGAATATACACTTCTCAGAGGACAAAATTAAAGAAGCGAATAAATATATGAAAAAATGCACACATCACTAGTCATCCATGAAATGCAAATAAAAACAACACTGAGATACCATCTCACTCCAGAAAGAATGGCTATCATAAGGAAATCAACCAACAACAAATGTTGGAGGGGTTGTGGGGAAAAGGGAACACTTCTCCATTGCTGGTGGGAATATAGACTGGTACAACCATTGTGGAGGTCATTGTGGAGACTCCTCAAAAGAGTAGGACTAGAAATCCCATTTAAGCTGGCTATCCCCATACTGAGAATTTTCCCAAAGGAACTGAAAACATTGTATCATAGTGATATATGTGTACCTATGTTTATAGCAGCGCAATTTGTGATAGCAAAATCTTGGAAACAACCAAGATGTCCATCACATGAGGAATGGTTGAAAAAGATGTGGTATTTCTATATAATGGAGTATTACTCAGCTATTAAGAATTATAAGTTTGAAGCATTTGGTTGCCACTTGAACATATACTCATAAGTGAAATAAACCAGACACACATGTGTAAATATCGTATAGTCTCCCTAGTATAAGAAGCGAAAAGCAGAAATACAAATGGAAACACACAACAACTAAAATCAATTGAGTCCATTAAGGCAAAGTGAATGGCATATGCTGCAGGATACTAATCAGCTTTTCTTTTGGATGGTTAACAACCTAAGTTCACAGATCAAAGTTGGAGAAATAGAAGAGCCACAAGGCCAGCCAACATTTTGGCCCTAGCCTTTCAAGGTCAGTGAAGACTTGGGACATAGGAGAACCTGTACTGCAACATCATGAAACTCAGTTGAGCTCCAAATTTTCTGAACAAGGAGATTATGGAACCACAGAGGAAAGAGATGGAAGTTCTATAGTGTGCCTGGGGAGAGTCCCATGGAGTGAAAACTTTCTCTTAGGCTCTCACAGAGAGCAAACTGGTCAAGCATTGCTCGTGACTCAGCCACATGAATGACACAAAGGATCTACAGAATAAGGTACAGGACTACAAGATAAACTCTGAGGGACTTCAATCACCTCATAAGAAATATAAAGTACATGTGTTGGTATATAAGTCTTTCTCTATCTAGGTCTTAACCATCCAGCAGAAAAGTATAAAAATGAAGTATACATCACGGGGCCATAATATTAAGTTGAGCTGTAAATGGCTATGGTCAACAACATCTTTGAATAACTCACTATTGTTGTGGAATGCTGGACTGTGTTGGATTGTGTTGTCGAGTTCAAGCACCTAAGTAGTTGAATGATAATGGAGTTCCCATCTCTGACAGGTGTAGAGCAAGGAAGGGGCATAGAATGGAAGAATCATGATGTGTGTGTATGGACAGTGCAGTTGGGATAGATAACGCTGTGCTTCTACATAATTCTATGAGGGGCAAGATTTGCACTAATGGTGGTTGGACAGGATATTATGTCAGCTTCTAGTACTATGGTCATCCACTAGGAAAATAGCAAGGTAGAAAGTATTAATTATTGAATTTTTGATGTAATTCAGGTATAAAAAATAAGATATGCAAAAAGCTACAGTCTCTTAATTTACTGATAAGAGATACGGTATAATAATGTAATGTAAGTATAATAATGTAATGTAAGTATAATATCATGTATGCACCTTCTATGATACCAAAACATTATGAAAACGGTTTGCAATGTATTAATTTATCAAATCCATCTTGTCAAGGTATCTTAAAACTGTCTCATCAATATTTATACTTCAATAAAATAAAAGTAAAATAAAAGTTAAAAAAAGAGTGTGTGCCTCTGGGCCACAGAAAGGAAGACAGGTGTTCAGAGAAGGCAAGGGACCGACTCTGCCTTAGAACTGCTTGCTGAAAAGTTTCCATATATGGGAGTTTTGCCTGTTTCAAACAATAACCTCATTTTCAAAGATATTTTGTTTTGTGTTGTTTTGTACTGAGGATTGAACTCAGGCCCTCAGCACTGAGCTACATCACCAGACCTTTTTACAAAATATTTTGTTTTGAGACAGAGCTGCACTGCCACTTTGCCACACTGCCCAGTCTGGGCTCAAGCATGTGGCCCTCCTGCCTCAGCCTTCTGGGTACTGGTTACAGGCCTGTGCCACCTTGCTCAGCTTTCAAAGTGCTTTTTCCACCGCCTCTCCAATCTAGTTGAACTCTTTAAGCCCACCCTGGAGCTCGCCTTGGTCCAGGCAGACACTCTGTCATGGCTATGTGTCCAATTTGTATCGTTCAAAAATTTTCTTTGAGCCTTCCTGGGGCTGGATGAGTGGATATGGTTGGTCTCCCTTTCAAAAGAAGGAAAGCTGAGTCCTGAGAAATTGAGCCCACTGGCTCAAGGTCCCTAGGGAGAGCCCAGCAGACTTGAAAGCACTGGGTTCCAGGCTGTCAATCCAGAAGGGCTCCACCTGCTGCAGGAGCTGCATCTGGGCACCAGGGCACGTGATGCTGGGCCAGAGCCCGCAGAGCTGCTGTGGTGTCCAGGAGACAGCCATCCTGTTCCTGCCACAGTGTGTGGTTTGTGAAATGCATTGTTAAAATGCCTGTCGTACTTTATCAGATACTAGAAATTGATTTTCTTCTGGATGACACAACGTGAGCCGGCTGTGCGTGATCTCTTCATCAAGCACAGGCCCCTACTGCCTGGGGCTGATGCAGGTGTGGGGTCCAGAAGGCGGGGTACCTGGTTCCCAAGGGACGGACAGAGTGCCTGTGATGACTGCTGAAAGGGTTCTGCAGATGCATCTTAGGAGGGAGGCAGCTCCCAAGGCTGGGAGAGCAATGACCTAGTGGATCTAACCTGTGCTGAGCAGCTGCTGTGGCCAAGGGGTGCCCTCAGAGCTGTCACTGGGGCACCTTCATCTGCAATAGCCAAGGAGGTGGAGCCTTCATCTAGTGGAGAAGGCAAGGGCCACGGCTGGGACTGGGAACGGGCCAGGGAGATGGACTGTGGTGGGAAGTCATGGCTTTCTCAACAAACACAGGGCAGGGGGTTGTGAGGTGCTGGCCCCTCTCCAGGTGGACACCAAAAGACAAAACAGCAAAAGAGGAAAGGACAAGGGGGAGGGGAGGAGAGGAAAGAGGAACAAGGAAAGGAGAGGGAGGAAAAGGCAGCAAAATGTCATTTTCACTTTACAGATGACTTTCCAAGGGCTTAACTCAGGGGCTCCTGGCAATACGGCTCATGGAAGCATTTTTTTTTTTTTTTCTTTTTGTCTTGTTAGCTTCTTCTTCCTCTTTGTAGGTATTTTTTCTGGTTGTTTGCTTTAATAATTAATCCAACATTAAACATAAATTCAAGTTTTTAAAATGTTTAGTTTCTCTTGAAAACGATCAAATCCAGTAATTAATTGTTCTGCCAGGCACAAGTATGGCTGGAGTGGGTGATCTTCCGGTGAGGCTGAGGCTCCAGGTCACAACAATCCTCCTGCAGCAGTCTCCCGAGCGCTGGGATTCCAGGCATGCCATCGCATGGGGCCCCAGGCTTCAGCTTTTCCTGCTGCACACGTGGGACTCCCCTGGCTCCTTGGCTGCAGAGCTTGCAGAGTGCAGGCAGAGCTGGGCCCGGGCACCTCCTGTAGCCCCAGCAGCCACTCTTGGGGTGCTCTCCCTCCACCAAAGAACACCCTGATCAGACAAGAGAAGCGTGGGCTCGCAAAGGGCCTGGCCACCTGTTTCTGCCAGCGACCTGTCAGTCTTGCTGGGTTAGAGTCTTTACTCCTTTCCTATCAGCCACCAAAATTCACTTACAAGTCTTTCTTGGGCTGAAAAGATGAGAACCTCTGGGATAAGCTTGGGCCTGGGAAGCAGGCAGCTGTGTTTACCTGGTGTTCTTAAGTCTGAGCACTGTACATGGCTCAAAGAAACAGCCTGCGTGGGCACCAGTAGACCTACTGCTGCGTATCAGCTCTGAACCCTTGGGGATCCAGATCTTGTCCAGGAATGGGGCAACTTTTTGTCTGACCCAGAGGCTTCTGGTGAGAGGCCAGGAGTGCAAGTTTAGGGGAACAAGAGGCTAAGGCCTCTGCTTTCCCAGAAAGGTGGGCTTGGGGGAGAGGTTGAGGAGGAGGCGTTGGGTGCAGAGAAGTGGGGCCAGGCTCTTAGGAGGGCTTGCCTGTGACCTGTGCCCTGCCTAGGAATGTGCAGGCAGCCAGCTCTGCTGCCTTCCTGCAGAGGCCCTAGACCCGCACAGTGCATCTGAAGAGAAGGGACAGTCACAGGGCAGCCCAGGTCTGCTTCAGCTGGCCTTCGGAGTGACCTTGGGTTTGGAGCCAGACCCTACCCTCAGCAACACCTGCCTCCAAAGGCGTAGACTGTATAGGGCTTTGTCCCTTTCTCACAGCTCAGATAACAGACACTTCCATCTGCCTACACCTGTACTGGGGTTGCAGCCCAGGTGTTCCGCGTGCCAGGCAAGTGCTGGGTCACTGAGCTATGTCCCCAGCCCTTTTCAGATTTTATTTTGAGATAGGGTCTTATTAAGTTGAATAGGCTATCCCAGTTCTGGGGGAGCGGCGAGAACCTTAAGTTGAATAGGCTGGTTTGAACTTGTAATGCTCCCGCCTCAGTCTCTTAGCTGAGATTACAGGCACGTGCCACTGCCCCAAGAACAGATGCCTCACAAACAAGACTATGCTCCTGGCGCTGGGCTGACCTGTGGGGTCAGGAAGAAGGTCACCTATGACTAGCAGTGACACAAATAAGGGGTGAGAGATGTGACACGTGGGGGAGTAGAGGCAGGACACACGGTCTTATAATCAGAAAAACATCACGTTTCAGCTGAAACTGAAAGATTGGAGGGAGCTGGTCACGTAGCATGGAAGAGAGGGGCCTGGGGAGAACAGGGCAATGTGCCATGCTCAGAAGGCAGGCCCAGGGCTCCGGAGAAGCCCGGCAGCTGGCAGTGTGGGGGAGGGAGGAGGCGGAAAGCAGAAGGCCAGATGGCCAGAGAGGTAGGCAGGCCTCTTAGGGGCTCCGCTAAGGCCTGCCCTGCCCCGTGGCCATGGGAGCCACATACAGGGGCAGTAAGCAGGAGGACATGGTGAGATGTGTGTGGGAGGTCACGGGGTCAGAGCCCTAGACATGGACACTGGCTCAGGGGCTGTGGCACTGGGGCCCTGCCAGCATAGCACGTGCAGTGGGGACAGGAACCAATCAGCTGTGCTGCAGCCTCGGGGGAAGGGGAAGACCTGTCTCAGTTGATGAGTGTAGGCTGCTCTTGGTTCTACTATGGAAACCCTCGGAAATCAAGGGCCCTTTAAACCCACCCTGGAGCTCGCCTTGGTCTAGGCAGACATTCTCTTATGGCTGTGTGTCCAATTTGTACCGTTTAAAAATTCTCATTCTTTGAGGCTTCCTGGGGCTGGGTGGCTTTTGTGGCTCAGGAAACCTACAAAAGACTGGACTTCATCAGGAACCAGGTCTCTAGGCAGACCCAAGGCAGAAAGGCCCAGCCATGAGGAAGACTCCCTTGCATCCTGCTGCACTGGCACCACAGTGTAGGCTGGGAGCAGTGTGGGCGGTAGGCTGTGGGCATCGTGTCAGGGAGGGCGGGAAGCAGCTTCTGGCAGTAGACCCCCACCAGGCACCTCCACCCTGTGCCAGGATGCATTTGGGCTTCACCTCTACGTCTTCTACACAGGGAAGTTAGGTGGCTCTGAAGTTTCTGAGGCTTGAAGGGTTTTCTCGGGCAGTGGCCAAGCCAAGGGGTGGTTAGGATAAAATGAAACCCACTCAAGATCTCCATCAGACACCCAGTTAAAAATACAGCCCAGATAAAGACCATCTGCCTGTTCTTTGGCTTCACAACCAATCCAGCCCCACTCCTAGCCAGACTGGGAGCACTCAGCTGGTCCCAGCTGCCCCATGGGTGACCTGATGCAAAAGCGGGAGGTTAAGGTGGGCACCTCTGTGCCAGACCATACCTGGAGGCCAGGCCCACCCTGTGGGGCCTGGCTTGCCTACAGGTGCTCTTGGTATGGTGGCAGCCTCCCCCCTCCCCAGCAGTTGGTCTCCTGGCAGCCCCATTGTGTGCTGGCTTCTGAAGTCACAGTCTGCCCCCTTCTGGTAGCTGCAAATGCTCAGACGTCCCTGGCTGATAGGAAGGCCAGCTACAGCCAGGGGTCAGGGGAACAAGGGTGCAGGACTGATGTCCACCCCCACCCTGTCATTCCCACCCTTCTCCACAGCCCAGAGTGTGATAGCAGGCCCTCGCATCAAAGTGGCAAGGGCCTCAAATGTGACGCGTTTGACCTGCTGGGAAATTCTGTCATGCACACGTCACAGGAACAGGATTAAAGGAGTGGTGGCATTCTCTACCTTGAACCTTATGTTCCTTTCCAGCTCAGCTGCCTTCAGTGACATATAAATTAATTTTTAAAATAAATACACTATTTTCCCTGAGACCAAGGACTCTGGCGTCAGAGCTGGGGCTTGAATGCAGCCATCTCCAGAAACCAGCTACATGGCACTGGGAAAAAGACTCAGCCCCACTGTGCCTCAGTCTCCTTAGCTGCAAAACAGCCAATGATTCAGCTCCCAAACTAATGCAAGAGAAGATTAGACAAGAGACACATGGAAACTGTCACATCAGATGAGGACTCAGGGACCTGGCCTGTGCTAGAGCCCTACGATACTGGCATCTCTGACACAGAACTACTGACATACAGGGAGCCGGGTAGTGACCCCTCAGCCATGAACGAGGCTGCTGGAGCTCAAGGGAGCCAAGACCTCCTGAGCAAGCAGCTGGAGAGCTATGATGCTCTCTCCCCCACCTGTGCTCTATGCTCAGCCTACCAGACTCTTTGGTGTCCTTCTGGGTTGGTTTCCTTCCCCTTCAGTTCCCTGAGCACTGGCCAGTGGCAGGCACAGTACCAGGGCCAGAGCTGGACTGAGCTGCAGCTCCCGCAGGACCCATGCTCCTGCAGAAGACGGACAGGCTGTGTGCCAGGTCAGAGTATTCAGTGCCACTACCAGGCAGGCCAAGGAGATGTAGGGCACAGTGTGATCACCTGGCTGGATAGAGGATGCCCAGGAAATCATGCAACACACTTCAGGGTGTCTTTAGAGAATACTGGCTTGTGGGTCTGTGAGCTGAGTGAGGAAGACTCACTCTGAGTGCTGTAGCACCATCCTAGAGGGGAGGGCAAGGATGGAACGGAAGAGTGGAAGAAGGGGAGCCAGCTCTGCTTCCCCCTCTTGGGCAGGTGCCTTTCTCTGCTGCTATCGCTGATGGCTATCAGACTCCAGATTCTTCATGAACTTCACCAGCAACTCTCCAGGGGGCTTGCATGCTTCCAGGTTCAGAGTGGGGCTATGTCATTGGACCCTTTTGTCTAAGGCTTCCAGAACCTTGGACTGGGAAGCTACTGGTCTCCCTGGCTCTCCCATGTGCAGTGGTCACTGTGGGACTCACCAGCATCTGACCATGTGGGCCAACCTAATAACCCCTTTATAGTTACATCTGGTATTCTATTGGTTTCTCTTCCTCTGGAGAAAACCTAACATGAGATATTTTCCAGGTCAGCCCCAGGGCTGTGTGTTAGGGTCTCAGGTCCCAGGAGACAAAAAGGATGAAGGCAGGGATGGGGTGCGTTAGAGGGGTGGGGTGAGGTGGGTCTGTCTGCCAGCAAGAGCTGTGCAGCATGCAGCCCTCATGCAGTTCTTGGACAGCATTGGTCTAGGCTCTCTCATTTCTTAAGTGATGAACACCAACTCAGATTGGATTTAGTACAAATGATTTATTGGCTCATATAACTGAAAACGCCAGAATGTGGCTGCCTTCCAGCACCCTAGGTCCCAGGACCTCACACAATCACATAAGGAACCACTTCTTGCCTGGCCTCCCCTCCAATCCACCCCCTCCCAACCCTGGCTCTTGGATGATGTCCTGACAGCCCGACAGTCTCACCTGGAAGGGGACACCTGCCTGGTTCCCAGTAAGTTTTAACACAAGTCCTGACAAGCTAGGGTCACAGGTAAGTTCTAGAACCTATCGTCAAGACCAAGCCTCTGGACATGCTGAGCCTGAGAAAGTAATGCTTCAGTCTAAGGAATATCGAGGGGCTATGAGCATGCACAGCAAGTGGGAGTACTGAAATAACACCTAGGATTTGGAGGCAAACGTATTTACATTGACAGATTGGAATCATTCCCAGGACATCAGGCCCTGATCTCTGGTGGTTGAGGGCTTATATGGGATAAGAAAGCAGAAAGTACAGAGGCAGAACGGTTTTTCAATCTGGGATTGCTTTACGCCATGTGTGTCATGGTGACCAGCTGTGCATCACAGTGACCAACCATTTCTAAGACAGGAGGCAACCAGATCTGGAGCAGGAACTGTTACTTGGACAACTAAGTATACAGGCTGGGGGTGGGGGCATCTTCTGCTATAAGCAGAAGATCCTGTAGGTAAGAATAGCTGCCTACTGCAAGAGGAGGTGCTATCGTCAGGTGCTTGGGGTTTTTGTTTTCACAAACAAATTATTTCATGTAAAACACAGAAAAGGTGCTATACCAATGATGGCTTATGCCCCAAAGCCCCTGACATTGCCTGCTTAAAAAAGCTTGGGGTGAAAAAAAAATCTGGTGCTCCCAAGGCCCTGGTCACAACACACCAGGCTTTTGCATCCCACAGACCTAGGCTGCCCTGATACATGTAACTCCTTGGACAGCTTGAGTCTCTGCTCCCAACACTGCACTACCGGCGCCATGACCTGCCTGGTGCATGACCCTGTAGAGCTGTATGTTCTGCATGAAATGTGGTGTGCATGATGCCAGCACACTGGGGGGCCCGGCAGGAGAATCACCAGTCCTACTCCAAGCTGCTCAGCTTTGCAATCGGTGAGAAAGACCCCCAGAATGAAAAATGAAAAGGACTGGGGATGCAGGGGAGATGGCTCAGTGGAGTAAGTGCTTTCCTGGCAAGTGCAGGGGCCTGAGTTCAATCCCCAGTTCCACCAAAAAAAAAAAAAAAAAAAAAGACTCATCTTAAAAACATTGTTCTGACAACTGACAAGAATCAAACAAAAATCTGGAATTAATAAGTTACTGGAGCAAGTTCGCAGGATATAAGGTTAGTATACAAAAGTCAGTTGCTTTCCTATATACCAGCATAAAGTAATGTGTACAAAATTTGTATGAGGAAAACACAGAACAGGTGCCATAAAAATGAAAGAAATCATAGATATTCCATGTTCATGGATAGGAAGGCTCAGTGTTGTCACCCCATCAGTTCTTGCCAACTTCTAGGTTAAGCACAATTCAAATTAAAAGTTCAGAAAGTTATGTTGTACGTATGGACAAACTCATTGAAACATTTACACAGAAAGGTAAAGGACCCCAAATAGTTGACCTAAGATGGAGGGAGAGGTTCCGCATGCCGCGCCGCCCGCCTTCGGAGCGCTGAGCCGGGCGATGGGTCTGGGCGTGGGGGCGCGCTCCTACAAGCCCCACCCTAGGGAGGCAGGAAGCAGGAGGATCACTCGGATGTGGGCTGCGTAGTGAGATCTTGTCAAAAAAAACAAAACAAAACAAAAAAAGACACCCTAAAATGGAGGGAGAAAAAGCCCAAGGACTACCACTGCCTAACTTCAAGATTTAGTGTAAAGCTACTGATGAAGACTGTGGTATTCGTGAAACAACAGACAATAGATCAGTGGAGCAAAATAGAGAGCTGAAAAACAGACCATACGATCAGCGAATCTTTGACCTAGGACTAAAAGCAATACAGTAGAGTAGTAATATTCAGCAAATAGTATGGGAACAACAGGACACCTACATACAAGAAAAAACAAAAACAAAAAGCAAAGCACATATTGAGATAGACTTGGATCTTATATCATTCATGAAAATTAATTCAGAGTGGAGCATAGCTCTAAATGTAAAATGCAGAATTATAACACCCCTGAGAAACAGCTTAAGATAAAATCTGGGTGACCCTGAGTTTGGTGCAGACTTTTTGAAGGCACCTTCACAGGCATAATCCATGGACGATGTAACTCATAATCTGGACTTCATTAATATTAAAAACTTCTTTTCTGGGGAAGATACTGTGAAGAGAATGATAAGACATGCCACAGACTGTGAGGGGGAAATATTTGCAAAACATACATGTGATAAAGGATGGGTATCCGACGTAGACAAATAACTCCTTAAGCAGTAAGAAAACAACCTAATTAAAAATGGGTGAAAGACTTAAACTGACATCCCACCAAGGAAAACATACAGATGGCAAATAAACAAAGGAAAAGATGCTGAACATTATATTATCAAAAGAGAAACCCAAATTACAACAGGGGGGCGCCGCTGTGTACCTACTATGTGGCCCTGTCCAGGACTCTGACAGCACACAGTGCTGGGGAGAGCACGGAGCATTGGGAACCCTCACTCACTGCTGGTGGGGCTGTGGCTGATCTAGCCATGGTCGAACATGATCTGCCAGCTTCTTACAAAATTAAATACATTCTTATCCTATGCCCCAGCATAGTGTCTCCCCAGTGAGTTGAAAATTTACAGCCACATAAACATCTGCACATGGAGGTTTGTGGCAGCTAATTTCATAGCTGCCACAACATGAGAACAACCAAAATGTCCTTCAGTAGGAAAAGGGACAAACTGTGGGACATCCAGAAAATGGGACACTAGTACTAAAAACAAAGGGCCATCGTTGTATGTTACCCTGTTTGTGTCATTTGTTCTCTTTGTCTTAGCTTCTATTTTTCACTCAAGTTAAAATACAAATAAATAAATTAAAAAAAATAAAAACAAAGGGCCCCTGGGTATGGTGGTGCACACCTGTAAACCCAGCGCTCAGGGGCTGAGGCAGGAGGATTGCTGAGCTTGAGGCCATGCTGAACTACATAATGAGTTCAAGCCCAGCCTGAAATGCATAGTGAGACTCTATCAAACCAAACCAAACCAAACAAAATGAACCACCATGAAAAGATAGAGAGGAACATTAAACTCAAGTCACTAAGTGAAAGAAGCCAGTCTGAAAGGCTATGCAGATCACCGTATGCGTCCAGTGGTATGGTACCCTGGAAAATCCAGAGAGATAGTAAGTGAATTAGTGGTTGTCAGGGCTTGTGGGGGAGGGAAGAAGATGCAGAGCAGAGGATTTGGGGACGGCAAGACTGTTCTGTACACATTGTCCATTTGTCCCAAATGCACAGGAGTGAACCCTAAAGTAAACATTGGCTTTGGGTGACGAGGACTTGTGCACACGAGCTCATCAGTCAGAACAAGCATGTCATGGGGGCGGGGATGTTGGTGTTGGAGAAGGCTGTGCATGTGTGGTAACTGGGGGGGATATGGGAAATCTCTCTACCCTCTGCTAGATTTTGCTAGAAGCCTCAAACTGTTGTAAAAACCAGTTAATGAAAAAAGGGAAGACTGGCTGATCTGGCTGTGTACTACAACATAACAAACTACCCCAAATCATGATTATGGTTCTGGAGTTTGACCAGGCTCAGTTCTTCCTCAGGGACTCTTACAAGGCTGCTGTCAGATGGCATCTGGGACTGGATTCATCTAGAAGGATCTCTCCTGGGCTCTGGGTAAAGCACACACCTGAAAAGAACAAAGCCCTGGGTTCTATCACCAGAAGTTCTAAGAAAAGCAGCAAGTTTTTCTCCCTCACATGCATGCTGCTGTGAGCCCCACAGGACTCCAGCGGCAGGCGTCAGCCCACACACCTACTCCTGGCCTCCTTCTGTGGCCTGGGCCTCTTTGAAGCCCGGAAGCTGGGTCCTCAGGGCAAACATCTGCAGGAGGGAGGAAGACAGAGTGGGAAGCTGGTGGAAGCTTGTGACCTGCACTCGGAAGCCAAGCTGAGTGGCAAGGTCTGCTCACAAGAGCACAAGAAGGACAGGAGGCAGTCATGACTCTCTTTGCAAAATAAGATCTGCACACTCCTCTACCCTCAGGCCAGCTTCACAGGTTAAGGACTTTTCTTGACCCCTTCCTGTGACCAGTGCACCTGTTCCCTGCAAGACTGCAGCCATGAGCTCCAGCTCAATAGCCCCGGTCTCCATGGTTCCACCAAGAAAAGCAGGGTGAGACCTTTCCACCTGATGAGAACGCTGTGGCATGGCCTAGGCCTGGATGCTGCATTAAGAAAGTTGAGTCGAGGAGCCGGAGGCCACCTGTCTTCCCACTGAGGGGCTACTCTGAGCCTCCCTCTGCCCTCCCTCTTAGAGCCACCTCACCTGTCCTATGTACCTCCATTTAACTCTTTCCTTGGCCTACCAGCATCTGCTCACCCACCAGGCACTCATGTCCAGTTTCTTCCCAGATCCTGGTAATTATGGTGCCTCACTCAGAACCCGAGGGAGGGGTGCAGGGCGCAGGCCCGGTGCCCAGGACCGCCTCTGGTGCCTCGGGTAGCCGTGACCTCGGCTCGCACAAGCAGGCCCCGCTGTCCCGCCTTCAGAACAAGTCGCCATGTCCTTGTGGCATTGGGGCCTCCTTCCAGGAACTGCGCGCTGATGGGACCCGTGTGTGCACACACAACTGCCTGCCAGCTGAGTGTCGGGAGTCTAGACCTACCCTGAATGCTGTCAGCTCTGAATGAAGGTGTGCTGAGCCAGAGCACGGCCAGAGCACCGGGCGAGGCCCTCCGAGTTGAGCCTGAGCAAGGGACCAAGAGTCTCCCTGACCCAGCCCCCCCGCCCCCGAGGTGTGCGTCCGCCTGGGCCGAGACCTGCTTAGAGCGAGCTTTCTCCAAGGCCTACACCGCACAAATAGGGCAGAGCCCCCACCCTTGGTCCTTTTTTGCCTCCAACCTCTCTCCTCCCAAACCGCGCTCTGGTTCTCAGGTGGCTATAGCATAACCTCATGCTGGTGAAATGGAAGTAATTTTGCAGCTGGGATTTTTAAAAGTAATGTTTGTTTCTTTGCTGTGCATATAATTGCGTACTTTACATTTTAAAAGAACAGGAAAGAAAAAGATTATGAAATAAAATTCACCCATATAATTACCACCAACATTTCTGTATACTTTCAGCATTTTTCAAAGCATAAATATATCTTACACAGTTGAAGCCATACTGCATATGTATTTTGTAACCTATTTTTCAACACATTCTAGCATAAATCCCATCATTAAATTTTCTGCATGAGCTTAATTCTAATGTATGTTTTAATGACTGCATACTATTCCACTTTAGGAATAAGCTATAATCTAAGTAATTCTTCCAGAGCTGGTCATTTGTTTGGCTTTTCATTTTTTTATGTGATAGAGTAAGGGATCATCAACTGCTATCAGTCTTTGCCTGAGCAGCATTTATGTTTCTTCAGGCATGAGAGCTGGAGTGCTCCCTGGGAGCCCTGCCCACCTCCCGGCTCCGAGAGGCCCCGTGACTGCAGCCTCCCCAGTCTGCTTATTCTGTCCCTCTGATCGCAGCAGCTGGCTGAGGGCTGCGGGTTCCAGCATGAGGGCACAACTCTAAGGAGAAGTGGTCTCTTGTCTCCCAGATTCCCTCAGTCAGAGGAAGCACAGGAGCCTCAGGACCCAGCTGCGCCTAAGGCCAGAAATTCCTTAACCTGTTTGGTGTTTTGTTTTTATTTTGCTTTTGTCACGGCAGAGAATAAATTCCTGTTGGCTTTGGTCAGCTGAGCTATGTTCCTGGCCCTCAAGTCCTGCGACAGATTTGCCAGACAGGCTTTTATCCACAGGTGAAATCCTTCCTTTCCTTCAGAGGTCAGTCTGAGGCAGAGGCTGCCTCAAAGCAGAGCACCGTGAAAGCTCCTACTGCGCCCGGGCAGCCTTCCTGGGAGCCTCTGGCGGCCAGGCCTCTCTTAGGGGAGGGTGTCCACCTCCCACTGAGCCTGTTGCGCTGCCTCTAGGGCTTTCCATGTGGTCAGACATGCAGGCCAAGGCACCGTTTCCAGCTGCACAGCTTATCGGTGACACTGCAGAGGGCACATGTGCGCAGGACTGGGAGAGCCAAGTGCTCCTGAGGTGGCTTCCAGGTGGATCCTGAGGGCACACCGGCCTCACGGGGAGAACTGGGAGGCTAGGCAGGCTGGGACAGCTCCTGGAGCCACTAACCAAGCCACTGTGTGCTACCAACCAAAGGTTTGGCCCCCCAGAAGCTTAGCTCTGCTCCACTAACGGCTCTTGCTTAATAAATCATTTTTTTTCTGGAATCAAGAATCTAAAACAGAGCCAGGTGTGGTGACTCACACCTATAATCTCAGTACTCAGAAGACTGAGGTAGGAGGATCCCTGTGAGTTTGAGGCCTGCCTGGGCTACAACGTGAATACTGTGAAGCCCTGTCTCAAAAAGACTTGGGGGGTGGGCGCGGCAGAAAGATCTAAGACAAATTCTCAAAGAGCAAAGACATTTATTTGCAGGGAAATTCTGGAGGTAGCTGTATGTAGCCAGCTTCCTCAGGAAGGAAAGGTGAAACAAACCCACGAGGCTCAGGGGCTGAGCTGCCTGCTTTCCTGCCTCTTTTGAAAGCAGAACCTGGAGGTAGACACTGGCCCTTGCTTGCTCCCACAGCAGGTGGCAGGCAGAGCCCTGGGTGCCCTTCAGCAGGGCCCATCACACTGTGTGGCTGCATCCTCCCTCACATGGTGGTCCACAAGCCCAGGAAAGCTTTGTGCTGCCTGCTGCAGCCCCAGGGCATGCCCACCCCGCTGGCTGCAGCTCCCACAAAGGAGCAGACCTGTGAAGACCAGGCAAGAGGGACGGGGCAGCTGAGGTCTCCTCTCTGCTGAAGGCCATAGCTCCCCCTGAGCCCCCTCCCTGCAGCCCAGCTGAGCCCTGTGATCTCCCCTCTCCGTCCCCTCTCCTTCTCCCAGCCCCTCCAAGGGATCAGCTTTGGGTTGATGTTAGTCTCCAAATGCCTCTCCTCCTTTGCTGGGCTCTCATACTTTTGTAACTAGACCTTTCCTTAGACCCTCTTTAGTCAAAACCCTTTGAAGGTGCTCTGTCTTCTGATATTGAAGAAGCTTAAGTCCCAGAATTCTAGTGTGCAGAGTGCTAAAGTCTTAGAGATGATATAAAACCTTCCTGGTTGTTCAAATGGGAACACTGAGGCCCGAGGGGAAGGGATTTTTTTCACATGGAATGGTTTATTTATAAATGCCCCCCAAATAAGAAGTGAGCCCATCCCAAAGTCCTCTAATGGCACAGAGGTCAAGCTGTGGGCTTTGTCACCACACACACACCAGGGCCCAGAGTTCTGCTACTTGTTAGCAGCGTGGCCTTGCTCAAGTGACCTCAGCTCTCTGAGATCCTAACAGGCATGCACATTATAGAGAAGCTCTGGGATTAAATGAGATGTAGTCATGAGCCCTTAGCCACATGGCTAGCAGCTGTCATTGTCCCATAGGCAGGCTAATACTAAGGTCTCTCAGGGTGGCACAGGACCTTTCCTGGTGCTGAAGGGGCCACTGATCACAGGAGGCGACACTTAATGCCAGCCAGCTGGGCCAGACAGCTGGGGCTCTGGAAGCCTCTTCTTCCTTCCTCTGGCCAGCACCCCATCTGCCTTCCTGGCCTTTCTCATTTACTGGGAAGTCCAGTCACTCAGTGGACGGGGACCCCATCCCGGCAGAGCCGGGCTCCTTCCTGGAGGACCGTGCACGTGGTGGAGACACGGAAGCACAGGAATGGGTGTAGGGCTGGCAGGCAGTGCACATTTGGCCATGGGGAGTGGGTCTAGGACTGGGGGACACTGTGGCAATGAGACAGAAGCTTTGACCTCCTAATGCTCTTTTGACATCATTCTTCATTCCCAGACTGAGGGAACTGGGGCCTAAAAAGGCTGCCTACATCCTCCCAGGCACTGGCACTTTATGGGCCACACTGCAGACTGGAATGGCTGTGCACGGAGTTCCGGGGCAGATCTGCTTTGCATTCCATATTGCGCAGAAGACAGAAGGAGTGGCCTCTTCCACCTTTTGCAAAGTATTTTAGAGAGGTTTGGCAGCTGGACAGGAAACAACTGCCCCCCTGAACCTTACAAGAAGCAGGTTCAGTCATTAGTCATCGTTTCTTTGACCACTAAAGGGCAAAAATGCCAGGCAGTTGTCAGGCAGGCTAAGACAAAGAAAAGCCATTTCAGGCAGTTTTGTGAAAAAAAAAAGACTCAAAGCACAGGACATGCTTGGCGCCCTCGTAGTCCTGGAAAACCAGCAAGGATGCGGCTGGCACCCACGTAACGGTAGAGTTTCTAGAATACCAGATTCCGACAACAGTGAGTGGTTGCCTCAGGAAGACGAGGGTCCAAGGGAAGAATGAGATTTTCTACTCCAAGTTTTTTTAAATAGCCAGCAAGTTTTTCTGTGAGTTAGTTTTCTAATTAAAGTACAAAAAAGATATGAAAAATTAAGACAAAAATAATTTTAAAAGTTAAACAATTGCTTTTTATTGGTACCAGGGATTGCGCTCAAGACCTTGCACTTGCCAGGCAGGCACAGTGCCACTGAGCTATATTCCTGACCCTTAAATGAGTCCTGCTTTGTGCTGCTTTCCCCCTCAGAAGCCCTTGTATTAGAGGCCCTGTAAGTCAGGCAGAGCCTGCGCAAGGCTGCCTGGGAATTCCTGGCTGCTGTGTGCGCTCTGGCCTCTAATGGCGGCAGTGCCTTGCCTGGCTGTGTTGGTTGCACCTGTTCAAGTTGAACAATGAAGTCCACATTCTGCATGGCTTTCCCAATTCTTTCTGTGCCCAGGTGAGAAGATGAAGCCCCAACCAGAGCATCGTGCTCTTAGGCAGTCTTAGGAAAATGTGGTTGCACTTTTAAACAGGCGTGGTAAGTCCCCTTTCTGAAGGAACAGTTTGGAAAGTTAAAGGATGCTAAAAGCAAGCCCAGAAGCCAGGCGTAGGGACACACACCTGTAATCCCAGCTGCTCTAGAGGCTGAGGCAGGAGGATAGAAAGTTCAAAGCCTGCCTAGGCAATTTAACAAGATCCCATCTAAAAAAAAAAAAGAAAGGAAAAAAATGAAGCCATTGATTACAGCACTCAGAATTTATTACAAGCAGATGATTAGTAAGAGGGACCAGATTGTTTTTTTTTTAAAAATCCAAGCACATTCCTAGAATATTGTACACACATTAAAAACATGTGTCAGGCATAGTGGCTCATGCCTGTAATCCTAGCTCTTGGGAGAGAGAGGCAGGAGGATTGTTGCAAGTTTGAGACCACCCTGGGCTACCAAGTGAGTTCAAGGCCAGCTTGAAGTGCATAGTGAAACACTGTCTCAAAAAAAAAAAAAAAAAAAAAAAAAAAAAAAAAAGATGAAAACAATTGGATTCATAGTCACTGACAGGCAGAGCAGGTGAAATAAAAAAGTAGGTATCAGCCTGCTTGATGGTGTATTCCTGTAATCCCAGCACTTTGGACACTGAGACAGGAGGAGTGCTATGAATTCAAAGCCAACTTTCAAAGCTACATAGTAAGTTCAAGGCCAGCCTAAACTGCACAGAGGGACCCTGTCTCAGGCAAAAGAGAGTAGGTATTAAACAATACTGTATGGTAGCTCCCATGTGCCAAGAGTTACTCTAAGCTCTTTACATCTAATAAAACTT